>WEIV01004011.1:20536-99786 GCA_013390005.1 Calyptomena viridis
AACCGCCGCCTCTCGCCCCTCCCGCCCACGTGATCCCGCTCAGCGAATCGCAGCCCGGGGAAGACGCGTCACGTGACGGAGGCCGGCTGTCCCCGCCCCGCGCGGGCGGACAGCGCCCCCTGGCGGTCGGGAGGCGGCTCCTGCGGGGGGCTGTGACTCCCGCGGGTTTGGGGTCACGGTAGTTTTTCGAACGATCCGCTGCCCTAACTAATGCTTTTGTACCCCCTCGCCACCCTGGGCAGGCCAGAAACCTTCTGACTTGGAAGTTTCGTTTGAAACCTCCCCGGTTGGGAGGCTCGGTCGAACAGGTGTCGGGCAGGAAGGGCAGCGCTTTGCTGAGCTTTGCCGAGCCTGATCCACAGCCTGGCACAGCCGGGATGAGGGATGCCGAGATGAGCCCCGTGGATGTGTGTTTCCAGCCAGCACATGCCCAACAAGTGGAAGCCTCACCAAAGCAAAGAGGATTGGCCAAGCCTCTTGTGGAGTCTTTGTCCCTTTTTCAATTAACAGTGGTGTTAATGAACCTCTTGCCATTAACACCGAGTTTCTAGCAAGCATTTGCTCAACACAGTAAAACAACATTGTGTGGCCAGTGTTGTCCTGCCCGTGGTTTCAGCATCACTTTCCGCCTTGTTTTCCACCAGGCAGACCCATGTACTCTGCATATCCCACATCCAAACACAAGCACAGAGATTTGCTTCTGCCTCTGCCACTCCACAGTGGATTTTGACCTTTAATAACCCCACAAATCCCAAAAGCTAATGTTGCCAGCCATCTCAGAGGTGCTACTTCCCTCAGACAATTTCCCAGCCATACTGTAACTTGCCCACACCAGCATGGGTGAATGCAGCCCAGGGGACACGCTCCCCTTGCCTCGTGATCTAAGGACATTCTTCTCCTCATGCAAGTAAAAAAAATATTTAAGGGACAGGAAAAAAAAAAGTCACCCTGGAACATACTTGCCAGATCTAAAATTATCATCTTGATAGGTGAAAATTTTGGAAAGAGTGAGGTGATGGGAAGCAGGGTTATGACAGATGGTGAGAGGGCACCAGCCCTCCACCAATGACCCATGGGAGTTACTTCACCACTGCTCCCTGGACAGGCAGCACTGGGTTGGTATTTGTGAATAAAATACTGAGGCAGGCTGCTGCTCTCTGGGAAGGGAAAGGGAAATGTTAAATATCTCGTGAAGGGCACAAGCAGCCTGGACAAATCTGTGCCTCCTCCCATTCCTTGCTTCATCAAATTATGGTTGTCCCGGTAATGGACAGAACAACAGTTTGAGCCAGGGTTCTGCCAGATCACCCAGTTTCTACTTACTTGCATTTCATGTGATGGATGGAAAGGTGTGAGGAACAGGTGACTTCATCCATCATCTCTGTGCCAGAGGCCCTTGAAAACATCTTATTCCCCAACTCATCATCTTTCAGAGATGTTCTCAATTAAAGAAATCCTGCTGGGGAGGCAACTTATTCAGGAAATTAGGAGAAACCTCACCAGTTTTTTTCAGGCTCCCTCCCCAGCACTTCCAGGAACCATAGGGAAAGGCCTAGAAAGTGCTGGAAGAAAAGTATGTGAAAGCTGGCTGGAATTGCTAGGAAGCATATCAAACTGTTCAGAAAGCACTCTGGAATTCCAGTCCATAATTCCTACAAATCTCTCTACAATTCCTAGAAAGAATGAGGATATTCCTGGAAAGTAAAATTACCAGAAAGTAATGGAAAATTCCTAAAGTTCAGTCTGAATTCCCAGAAAGCCCGCTGAAAATCCACAGAAAGCCCATTGACATTTCTAGAAAGCACATGGATATTTTATAGAGAGCACCAGGGAATTCCTAGGAAGCAACAGGAAATTTCTATTCTAAGTGTTTAGTTAGTGTTCTCATTGCTCCACAGGAGTGTGACAATTAGCATTTAAATTAACTTTTTGGAGTTGGTGTGGGCACTGTTAAGTGATCAGGATGGTACCTGACTGAGCTGGCAATTGGGATTTCTGGGTTTGGTGGTTTATATACTAAATACCAAACTTTTATGTATATAAACAAGCATAAAATTTGTATATATAAAACTTCTAATAACACATACAGTGGATATATTCTGCATATATAGAGAGAGTATCTCTACAGCCAGAGGTTTCCTCTTTCTGTTCTGTACACTCTTTCAGAGATCCCACAATAGCAAAACTTAACTATTAATGTTGAGTTTTGCCATGCTGGAACCTATGAGGCACTTGGCCCATCCCCAGGGGAGGAAGGTCTGGGTCCCTTGGCCATTTATGGTCCCCTCACCACGGCTGTGAGTGCAGCCTTCTGGGCTCCTTCTTCCTGAAGAAAGTGATGAGGCTGTGAACTCCTCCTCCTGTTGGTCCTATGTCTCTCTAACTTTTTAAAGGAATAAAAGACTCTTCTTAGAGAGGTGGTCCCAAGGTTTTGGAGCAGAACAGCTGCAGCTGCCTCCTTCTTTGGAAAGGTGGCTGCACTCTGCTCCCTCTCTCCTGCTTTGTTTTGGTGGTGATCAGGCACTGCCCATGGGGAAAGAAGGGGATTTATGCAGACTTTCTCATATTCAGGATGATGTACATCCAGCTGGCTTTCTCCTCTGAGGAGCCAAATAGGACTGAAATCATACCTTGGGCAGGATGTTGGGAAGGGCTACGAGGGATCTTGGCTTTGCATGATCATGATCCTTTTTCTCCTTCCATTCTTGCAGAATTTCCCTTCTAGTGGGCAGACAAGGCTGCTGTGCACTCTCTGCCTTGCACAGCATGTTCCTGCTTTGCCATGTTCCTGGGGTGCTTGGGGAGGGACACTTCAGGAAGGTGTTGCCCAGGGGGAGGACACCCACACGATGGTCAGCACCTGGGATAAGGACAGGAAGGCACAGATCTTGTGACTCAAACCTGAAAAGCAGGACTTCACTGTCCCTTGTGTCCAAGGGAGAGATTCATCATCACCTGGGGCATTACCCCAACTCCACAGTTTAGGTTTTACTTGGGGCAGGTGTCACTGCCACCTCTGCCAGGGGCTGAGCATTCCTGACCCTGCCAGCTGCAAATCCCAGTCTGGATCATAGCTGGTTGTTTGATTTAAAAACAGAAGGCTGTTCTCTGTGCCCAACTGGAAGATCTTGCAGGAAATTTCTTCTTGCAGTAGCCTTTCCAAGTGGTTGCATTAGAAATAAAAGTAAGCAGGCAAAAGAAGAATATTTTTCAAAGCTTGAACATCCTGTTATTTTCTGTATCAAACTTCAGCTCTTAATTGCCAAAGAAGATTTTGGTTTGGATTTTCAATGAATACTTTGAAGGAGCTTTTAGGCAATAAATAAATAAGAAGTCATTTGAAATTTTAGTTGATGACAAGTTATTTTTGGTTGGGTTGGAACACAGACTGGCTCCTACTGGGACTGGCTGGGGGTCAGAGAGGTTTTGCTTGGACACTGGCTTTGTTGTGCTCAGGCAGGGCCCTTGCCCAGCAGCTCAGATGCTGATCACATACTGAATTACACAGCGATGCCTCCCCATGGCTCTCTGCACAGAAAACCAAGGCAATAGAATTGCAAAACCTCTCTGCTCTCCCCAGCACCAGACTACCCTAAAGCTGCTTTGTCTCCCTTGGATAGGGCTTGTTTGGCTGCTGTTGAGCCTCAAGTTTCACCTCTCCTCTGCCTCTCCCAGAAGGCTCTGGTCAGCCCCTGCCAGGCTATTTATATCGGACCTTTCTTCGGTAATTTCCTGTAAGGAAAGTCTTGGCCAGGAGAAGCACAACAGAGATTGATTTTGTGTCACGGGATGCATGAAGGAGGTGACAGGGTGAACTCAGCTGTCCTTGAGATCCAGAAACCTCTTGGCCTGCTCTATCCAGAGCAGTGAGGGAGAAAAGACTGGCTGGTGGGTCCCCGAAAAGCTCCTTTCAGCTCCATTGAAAATGGTGAAGGAGGCTCCCAGGCACCTAGAAGTCCAGTATTGAAGGAGCCAGAGCTTTCTTCTCCTAGCAGGACTTTACAGATGAGGACAGGGGCATCCAGAGCTCATCTTATTCCTCTGCAGTGTCAGCCCCCTCACATCCCTCGCTTCTCCCACCTGGAGAGGAGATGCTGCTTTCTCCAACCTCCACAAAAACTTCTTGGTGTTGCCACCTCCCTGGCTAAAGCCCAGCCCAGGCTGGAGAAAGGAGTCCTCCAGCATTTTCTCTGCTTCTCCATCCCAATAGATCATCCTATGGTACCTTTCCAGCTGTGGCAGAGATCACATTTCAGAGATCCCTATGGGAACAGAGCTGACAATCAGGAGATGTGTGGGGCTGGGGATGGCTCCATGGGGGATGACAGCAGCTCAGTGCCCTGGGCCCAAAGGGGGTCCCAGCTGGGCTCTCTGGCATGTCCTCACCTAACACATGGGTCATTAAGCCCCCAGCCAAGGCAAATACCAATGTGTGAGAGGGCTGGCTTGCAGTAATGGCAAGGCTTTCCAGCCAAAAATGACAGGGGCTGGGACCCTGAGGTAAGCTCAGTTGGTTAGAGCATGGGGCTAATACCAAGGTTGAGGTATCAGTCCCCTGTATGGGCCATTCACTTCAGAATTGGACCTGATGTTTCTTGTGGGTGCACAGCTTTGATGCTGCCACCAATACCAGCTGATGGTCATCTCTCCCACACCACTGACAGAGCAATGGTCACCTGCCCAAGCAATTGGGGACAAATTGAAAAACCTCAAAGCTCACAAGAGGAGCAAACATCAAGTTTCATGTGTGAATGAGCCCTTGAATTCCAGTGCAGATATTTCCAGCAAATTATTTTCAGCTGCTTCTAGTTCATCCCCAAACCCCAGATTTCAAGCTTAAGCTAAAAATAAAAAAGACCTTGGTGTGAAGTTAAAGAGAATTAAAGAAAACAGAGAATTTGCCCATCCCTGTAGGAGCTATCTCAGTTCCTCCTTTGGGAGGACATGATGGGGAAACAAAATGTTAATTCATCTTGGCTCTCATTGACACAAGATGGAGAAAAACAATTAAATGGGAGAGCCAGCCTAAAGCTGAGAACAAAGACACTGTAACAATATTTCAGGTCTTTTTCCTCCATGCTGAAAGGGAAAAATTTGCTTCACATTTCATCCCTTGCAGGTTATCTTGGGAGGAACAATGTCTCCATAATTTCTGCTGACAATTAACCTTGCCTGTGCAGCCATTCTTCCCTGGGTCGCCAGAGCAGCTATTTATACCCTTGGCTAGGGATGCTGCTGCCACCAAATGACTGCCCTTCCCCTTGCCCAGCCTGCCCCAAGGCAGGAAGGCAGTGACACCCAGGGTGTCTCCCCAAGAACCGTGCCCTGCTTGCCAGGACCTGCTTCACCTGAACCCTTACATTGTAGATCCTCCACTGTCCATTTTCTGCTCATGCATTGCAAACACAAAGAAAAACCCCAAACCTATGTGTTGCTTAACCACACACATGTACATGGTGTCAGGCAGTAGGGCCCATCAGAACAAGTGTATGGAGTTGAGATGCCTGGAGTTATTGTCTCCAGGAACTCCGATTAGCTAAATCTCCAAAGTGCTTGGGCAGAAACATTATCTGCCTTGAGCCACCTCTCTGCAATACATGGGTAGTGCTGCTTCCCCCAAGCACGGACAGGGGCACCGATGGCTCACCTGCCTCACCTGCACGGTGTTTCTTCTGAGCAGAACTCAGGCCTTTAGCTGTGCAGCCAGTGCCAGGAACTGGAGTACAGACCTCAAAACAACAGACCAGGGCTGCTGCCAGCTGGAACATTTGCCCACAAAGAGGAGGATTTCAGAGACCAAGATAGTCTCAGCAGCTGAGGAAGTGTCTCCTCACAAGGCACAGAGCATGGGCCATCTTAATCCCACCGATGTTGGGGAAACACAATGAACAAGATCTGCCAAACCAGTCATCTTCACTGAGGGAGCAGAGACCCTTGCTTGCACATGACACCACCCTGGGAAAAGATCAGCACCCTTGGGTGAAGGCCTTCAGGCCCACTGGTCCCATCAGAGGTTGCAAGCAAACACCACAAGCCTTGCACCTTCCTGCAATGTCTGTGGGGTCCTCAACTCCCCCATTCTATCACTGCTGTGGGGTCAAGGTGGGCCCAGAGCTGGGCTGAAAACCCAACCCCTCACCAATGGTGAGAGCAGCAAGCAAGAGAAGATTCTGGGGCAGGTTGGCATCTGGCAGGGGTGAGGGTGGAGGATGCTCCAGCTGCCAGGATGCAGGGAGATAAATGTCCAGTATCATCAGCATTATCAGTGGCGCCCAACTTTTGTGTTAAATGGCAAGAAGGAAGAGCTTTGCCTGGCCCTGGAAGGAAGGGGAGAGATAGGGAGGGCAGTACTGCTGTCATGGGGAGAGGTGGGAGGACAAGACCAGTATGAGTGACTGCCAGGGGGAGTAGCAATGCTGGGAGGTTGTCAGCCCTCTCCTGGAAGATCCCTTGCCCTGGGAGCTTTACTTCCAACATATCCAGTGCCAGCATGGTGACAAGCAGGGGGCTTGCACATGGGTTAATGAGTGGAAAGCAGAAGCTAAGGACATGTCCAGGACCTGCTGAAGGGACTCTGGGATCTCTCAGAGCAGCATGCTTTAGAAGTGATTTATTTGTCACCAGGGTTAAGGGGGTTGAAGCCCATTAGTCAGGAGGGACAGAAGCATGCTTCCTGTCACCTCAGCCTCTCCCTCTGGCAAACCCAGGAGCATCAGGCCCAATTAGCCCTTGGCAAGCAACCAGGGTGGGTCTCTCCCCAGTATCCCCAGACAGGCCCAGGAGGGAAGCACTTCCTCAAAAATCAGTGCTATAATGAATCACCGAGGCCAAATGACAGTAAAGCACTGAGCTGATCCTGCAGTTACTGGCCTCATCTGTCCCCAGAGAAACTGGCTAGATGCCTTACCATGGGGGCAGGATCCTGCAGCTTTCTAGAACCTTCTCAGAGGTTTTTTTAGCACCTTTCCAGAAAATTTCTGCAAGTTTCCTGGCCATTCCCTTGATGTTTTACTAGTCTTTCTAGAGATAGACTAGACTTTCCTGGTGTATCTCCAGAACATTTCTAAACTCTTCCTACAGGTTTATTTGAGCATTTCTGTCAGCCACCACCTCTGTCAATGCTCCTCCATCTCCTCTCCCCACTCAACTCCTGTCTAGCACTTTTTCCCCAAGCAGGAGAAAACACAGCAGCCATGGGGGAAAGCCAAAACAGTGGATACTTTTCTATGAGTGTTTTGAATCCTAAACCAGACAGTTCCACACGTGTTTATAGAGTGGTGAAAAAACATGAGTGGCAGAGGTGAAGAAGTGAGGACAGCCCAATTCCCAGTTCCCTCCTGGTGTGCTCGGCCTGGCACATATGGCCTTTTTCTTCCATAGTTACCAAAATATCCTCTAAAAATCTGACTGCCTGTATGTAACCTTACCATGTGGCGCAGGGCAGGAACATAGCCATCAGATGGGGGCTATCTGAGTTTTTTTTATTTGCTTGTGTCAAGGGAGCTCTGGGGAAACATCACTGCTAGAGGCAGGAGGGATCTTACAGGCACAAGAGAATAATTTAGCACAAGAATCAAGACTTCTCTGTGGTGCCTCAGGCAGTACATGTCTTGGTGGGATCTGCTCTGCACATACAGATTTACCCAGCCACACTGAGAACATGTAGCAATTGGCAGGAATATACTACCCTGAAACATCTGTTACAATATGAAAAGCTTGGGAAAAAGTCCTGGGAAAAGCAGCAGAGTGTCCATTAGTGAACAGGCACAAATGCAGGTCTTTAGGTCTTTCTGAGCTGGCTATTCCCAGCCTTTCTACTTGGACTCTAGAAATCCCCAAGCAATACCCAGCTGACTGGCAGGTTGCTGAATGACCTGAGTTTTTTCTCCTCCCAGTGTCCTCCCCTCTCCACATATTTTATGACACAAGTGTACTGGGTCTATCTGTCAACCCATTACAACAAGGCATTACTAACAAGTTACCTGAAACACACCACACTGGTCAGCATCGGCAGAACATGCTGGAGTAAGGGACAGAGGTATCCATTCAAAGGGAAGGGATTACAGCACCAGAAGACTTGTATGATGTACATTTGTCCAGCTTCTGTTTCTTGAACACCACCAGGTCTTGCTTTGAATGACCATGGAATTCCAGCAGCAATTCCCTCTTTGTTTCCAGTTTTACTGACAATAACATTGTAGGCATTTCAGGTTCCTTCTTGGCTCTGCTCCATGGGAGAAGAGATCTGGATCACACTGAGGACTACAAGCTCTGACCAGCAACCCTTACTGAGACATTTTAACTTGAGGGACTTCTGACTGCAGCCTAGGACCGAAAATTGGCTCTCAGTCCCACACCTCTGCTCTGTATTCTTTAGGTTTGCAGAGAACCCAGGCAGACTGTTCTATTGCTATAGTAAAATTCACCAAAATAAACCATCTGCTGGAAAAGTTCTCAGGCACTACATGCAAGATTTGTCTTCCATTATTACTGATGCATATGAGATTGTGGTATTTTCTTTAAGCAGCAAACATTCCTCACCCACATACAACAAAAAGCGCGTTCCATTTATGTGCTGTTTCAAAGGATGGAGCTTTTCCAGCGTTTGGCTGACAGTAGACCAGGGCTGCAGTCTCTGGTTTGGTGTTCACACCCTCTTTGAAGCATTGCAGCTCAGCAGGTGAAGGGCACTGCTTCCTTCTGACTGCTCATCATTCCATATCCTTGACTAAAACTGGCTAATGACGAACATCACTGTGACAACTCACATGTTGGCTTCACCCCATCTAGGCCTGCAATGTAACCAGATGCCTGCTCATGTCAGCTATTTTGCTCATATTTGGCAAAAGCAGGGAAAGCACACACACAAAAAAGGGATTCTGTGAAACAAGGAAAAACATGCCCCAGTTTCCCCATCATTAACACCCAGAGCCCTTCTGTCAGCCCCACACCATCACATGAATATCAGGATGAGCAAGGGGAAAGATCAGTATCATGGAGGTAATTTGGAAAAAGATCTCAAATGTGCAGCTGCTGGCAAGTAGAGACCTGCCCTCTCTGTAGCACCAGTGCTATGGCTGAGCTTGGCAGGTATTATAACCTTGCTCAGCCTAAACAAGTGCTACAGAAAGCAGAGCTCTGCACAGATCCTGGCCACTCTGCAGAAGAGCAGTCAGTCAAGCTTTGCTGGAGTAAGATGCAAAACTTGAGTCTAATTTTTAACATCTGGGGTGAGCGGAAAAAAGGTGGTTGTGCTTCCCTTTTTTTTTTCTTTAAGCAGCAAGTTTTCTGTCAAGAATTTTTAATATATTTATTTGAAAACAAGGTTTTGTGAAAGAGTACACTAAATAGCATATATCTGTTCTTTAGCCATAAAACACAGACTATCAGCTTTAGCTCAGCACAAATTGGGGTTGCATGCACTGAACAGCAGATCTTGATAGGAAGGTCTTCATGTCTGTCTTTCTGATATCAAGCATAGTGTCTTCTTTAGACGACACGACCCTGGAAGAGGGGGAGAGAGAAATGAGAAAATCATATTTATTTAACTAAGGCTTTTTGTGTTTGGTCCCACACACTCACCCGAGCCTGTCACTAACACAACATTTATAGTTTTTAGCAAGGAGTTTGTTGTCCTGCCCATCCACCAATTCAAGTGCCTAATCTATGCTCTTGGGAGCCCTGGGACATGCCAGCCCATATTTGGAAATAAAGCAACTGAGTTTCTGCCTCTCAGTGAGAAACTTGCACATCAGTTCAGGCACTTTAACCAAGGAACCTGAGAACTGCACCATTCGTTGCCTAGAACAGATCTACCAGTATCATTATGTTGGGCTCAGAGAGCATCACAGAGCCTGTGACTGGAGTGTTTTAAAATTCTGCTAAGAACTGCTGGGAAGACAAGGCAACTCCATACAGCAGAGCAGTAATTCTCTTTTGACCAATCCTGAGGTCAGGTAAATGACAGCTTTGTTACACAAACTCCTTGCTTCTCTAGGACCATCTTTCAGACTTGACTAGTCCCAGCTCAGTTGTTGCCTGTGACCCCATGAGCTGCTCTAACTGCCCAGCCAGGCTCTACTCTACAGTAGCCAAGCCTGCCAGGTTAGAGATGAGTCTGACAGCAACTGGGTCAGACCTGACCCAGAAAAATGGATTTGTGGACTTCTCTTTAATTGCTGCCAAAGTCTTGAAACTGGGACAGAGCATGTTTCTGAATCTGACACAGAAGCCATCAAAGAACTGAAACAAGAGTGCTGGGTGCTGGTAACTGCTTCAGTTGATCCAAAGAGGCTTTTCCTTAACTGGGATTAACAAAGGTGACTCTGCACACTACCCTGTACCTCAGGTCTTAATCATCAATGTACTCAAAGGGCTCTGGTGGTTCAGGTTCCTGCTCCTCTTCCTCAATCTTCGGACCGTGAGCTGCCACAGGTTCAACCAGTTCCTCCATATCTTCACTGGTGTCCTTCAGAATGATGATGCCTCCAATGGAAAGCTGCAAGACAAGTGCAATGAGCATTAGAGCTGCTTGCCTTTGCCTCATGTTGGAGTGTTTGTGGCCAGAATCTATCCTAGGCCATATGAGACTCCTCAGCAGGAATGAGTTTCAGAGAGCAAAGCATCTGACACTCGTCTGGATCTCTGCCTGATAAAGGAGATGGAACAGACAGAGCCTACCCAGGCTACCTTTTACATTTCCACTATCTAGGTCTCAGTTTCATAGAAAGTGGCATCTGGATTCACAACTTTACCCCAGTCCCAGTCTGGGGCTCCAAATGGAAATTAATTGAACCGTAATTGCTTTATAAGGCTCCTCTTTTCAGGTTAGCAAAGCTTAGTGAAGCCTCTCTATGTAGCTGCCTCACAGGAAGCTTTCTGAAACAGAGACTAATCTGATCACCAGCTTCCACTAACCATTCTGCTAACTATTAGCAGAACCTCGGAAAAACAAAGGGGAATTAATTACGAAGATCACAACTAAACATCTTGGCAGGCTGAAGCAAATCTGTGTGTATCCAGCACTGCCACACAAGGTGTGAAGAGGCAGTGCTGCATCACGCCTGGCTGGGATCAGGGCTTTGGCCACAGCAGGATTCCAGGCCATAAACAGCATTTCAAAGAGGCCTTTTACTCTGGCATTCCCCAAAGCAGAGCAAAGGTCCAGGACAGCTCCGTTCCAGGACCCTCCTTGGTCACACCCCCTAATCCCAGCAAAGCATGCACTGTTCTGTTCTCTTCAAAACCTGTTTATGGGGCTTAAAGGCAGGAAACTGCACTTGCCCACCAAAGACTCTGCTTCTTTTGAAACTGAAGCAAAAAGCTGTGTACGTCCAAATTTCAGTAAGTGGACACTCACTGGAGCCCACAGCAGATCTTCCCAAACCAAAGAGCACTTGGGTCACCTCCTCATTTTAAAGGGTAGAGGCTAAAAAACTCTTCCACAGCTTTGCTAAAGGAGATGTTTCAAAAGGGGATGGTGCACAGAGAATTCCAATGTGCTGATGAAATTCCAGGAAATCTATGTATTAAAAACATTACTATTTTCCTGGAAAAAATATTACTTCTTCCGAACACCATTTTCCCTTGCATAATCCTGCAAAAGGGCTAAGTCAAGGGTGTTATTTCTTGAACAAAAATAAAAGGAAGAAGAATTTGACTCAAGAGGTTTAGAGTTCAGGAGGAAGCTTATCAGCTCTGCAATATATCTGAGCATCTCACAGAAAAGTTAGTTACCCCTGGGGCTTAGTGCTAAAAGACCTTTTTCATTCTCCATCTGATAATTGCATGCTCTTTCTTCTCTATGTTAAGAGGAGCTCAAGGCACTTTTTTAAGGCCAGATATAACTCAACAGGAAATATGTTCAATGAAAAATACCCCTCCATTTGGGTTTAAATCACACTGCAGGACAAGAAAGCTCCAGCACAAGTCCTAATGTATTTCACTGCTTTGACAATGAGCCTATACAACTTCTCAGTCTACTCTAAAGATCATGGCTTAGTCTTTACGTTCCCAGCAACGGCATTAATACAGAGTATGTCTGGTTGGTTTCCACATTACAGCATTTGATATGTGTACACGAAATAACAAAAATAAAGCAGCACTAGCATGATGAAAAGATTCGCAGCAGCTCTGACTTCCCCCAACTAGAATTGCATGTGATCATTTGGAGAGAAGGACATTAAACAGCAAGTGACAACAGCAAAGCTGCCAATCTCTGTCACACATTCCAGTGCTGACCATTGCTGAATGGTGTTCTCATGTACACACAGAACTTCTGTGTCCTTATGCACCAGCCCAGCACTGGGAACGCTCTACCAAGCACATGGGCTTGGAAGGTGACACTTATGACACTTACTGGTTTGAAAGGCTGATACCGGCAGCTCTCTGTCATAGTGAGAACTTTGAGCTGAGCAGGCATGACTCTGGCGGGGTTGTCCAAAAGCTGGAAGTTGGGTTCAGGCTCTTTTTTCTTTTCTTTTTCATCCTTCTTTTCAGTCTCATCCTGTGAAAGAGGAGGAGAACATCAGCATGATTTTAGCAGTAACCTCTAACCCTTTCACAGTTCAGAAGGGTAAGGTACTACCAGGCAGCAATTTAGAGTGTGGTGAGAAAGAAACCATTCTTCTGCTGAGGAACATGCTAACACTTACTATAAGCTAAAACAGGCAATTCAAGTGTGGATCTAAGTGCTCTCAACAAGGCAATACTTCACTCCCAACTGAGATGAAAGCAAGTTCAGCAAGAGGTGGCAGTGGAACAGTTTACCTCTGCCTTCCCATTCTAATACTTTTTCTGTAAACTCATGCACCACTTTCTGTCACAACTGAAGAGTCTTTAATATCATTACTGAGAACATAAAAATTGCCAAAAGCTGCCCTTTTATTTTCCCAGCTATAAAGCTGTCACTGACATTTCACACTACTGGTAGAGACAGCAGCTCACCCAAAACAACTTGACCTTAGTGACTCCCTAGGGAATTGCAGTGAAGCCTTCCTTTACCCATGACTCAGCAGCTAGAGGCAAAAGCTCAGAAGGAAAAAAACCGTGGGTCATGTTTTCCCTCTTGCTCAGGAACATCTGAGTTGCAAACAAAAAAGACAGCAGAAAAGATGGGAAGAACCAATAGGAACACCACTGAATGCACGGCATGTCTTGGACTTTCTCTGGCACAGCAGCTGCTCATAGCTGTGCAGATCCCCTGGTAGCTATGGATTACTAGGCAAATAACAGGCATAAGAGAAAAACAGGAAAGCAATGATACATCTGAAACATTAGGACAATGGCAAAACACTGAACTCAAACACAGCAGGTGGCAGCAAGCTCCCTTTTTATTATCCTTATTTTTTCACTCAAATCAGCCAAGAAAACTTTTCAGACATCTGGACACACACACAGACACAACATGTGAATCCCTTCCTCCCAACACCTGTACTTAAGTGTAGGTTGTAGCAGTTTTAGAATATATGTGCATCTATTCAGCACATTTTGCTTAGTATATAGAACTGTAAGAATAATTCAAAGAAAAGGCAATGTTTGGTGACAAGGAAACTTGATAAAGTAGCGAAGAGACAAAACCCAGCAATTCTACCTTGCATGCACAAGATGATTAATTTTCTGGGCAAACTGGATAAGGTTCAGTGCCTACAACACTAATGTAGGTCTAGTAAGGTTATTTTATACATACACCTTTGTTCTTATGTCACGTGTGTTTTTTTTTAAATTAAAGAGGCCAAAAATTCTATGATCATGCTGCTTTTCTCACACAGATGTTAAAGTGAAATCAGAAAGATTTCTACTGAGCTTGTCAGCTTTAGGAAAGACTTTTGACACCATTTTCCTCATCATTCTCTATGAAAAACTGGCTGCTCAAGGCTTGGACAGGTGCACTGTTCACTGGGTAAAAAACTAGCTGCATGGTTGGGTGCAGAGAGTGATGGGAAATGGAGCTACATCCAGCTGTCATCTGGTCACAAGTGTGTTCCCCAGGGCTCAGTACTGGGGCCAGGTCTGTTTATTATCCTTATCAATTATCTGGATGAGGGGATCAAGTGCACCCTCAGCAAGTTTGCAGGTGACACCAAGTTAGATGGGAGTGTTCATATGCTGGAGGGTAGGAAGGCTCTGCAGAAGGATCTGGACAGGCTGGGTTGATGGGCCAGATTCATGTGCTGGGTCCTACACTTGGGTCACAACAACCTCACACTGCTCTACAGGCTGGAGAAAGAGTGGCTGGTGGGAAAGGACCTGGAGGTGCTGATTGACAGTGGCTGAACATGAGGCAGTGTGTGCCCATGTAGCTGAGAAGGCCAATGGCATCCTGGCTTGTATCAGCAACAGTGTGGCCAGCAGGACCACAGAAAATGATTGTCCTCCTTGTACTCAGTACTGGTCAGGCCACACCTCAAATACTCAAATGTTCAGTTTTGAGACCCTCAATACAAGACAGACACCGAGGGGCTGGAGCAAGTCCAGAGAACAGCAACAGAGCTGCTGATGGCTCTGGAGTACAGGTCTGATGAAGAACAGCTGAAGGGGCTCAGCCTGGAGAAAAGGAGACTCAGGGGAGACCTTATTGCTCTCTACAAATATCTGAAAGGACGTTGTAGCCAGGTGAGGGTCAGTCTCTTCTCCCAGGCAACAAGTGACAAGGCAAGAAGAAATGGCCTCAAGTTGTGCCAGGGAGGTTTAGATTGGATATTAGAAAAAATTTCTTTACCAAAATAGTTGTCAAGCACTTGTACAGGCTGCCCAGGGAAGTGGTGGAGATATTTAAGAGACATGTAGATGTCATACTTGGGGACATGGTTTTGTGGTGAGTCTGACAGTGCTGGGGTAACAGCTGGACTCGATAATCTTGGAGGTCTTTCCAACCTAAACAATTCCATGAATCTATAATGCGTTTTCAGCTTGTTCTTGGAATATTTGCATCTGTTAGCAGAGCACAAAAGAAAGGGTCCCTTGTCGGTACAGCAAGAATTTTANTAGTTGTCAAGCACTTGTACAGGCTGCCCAGGGAAGTGGTGGAGATATTTAAGAGACATGTAGATGTCATACTTGGGGACATGGTTTTGTGGTGAGTCTGACAGTGCTGGGGTAACAGCTGGACTCGATAATCTTGGAGGTCTTTCCAACCTAAACAATTCCATGAATCTATAATGCGTTTTCAGCTTGTTCTTGGAATATTTGCATCTGTTAGCAGAGCACAAAAGAAAGATTTAAGTGAAGATCTGCTCAATCTTTTAGCTGCCATATGTTTTTCAAATTACAGCAACCACCAAGAATTCATTTGTCCATTACTCAGCTTGCTCCATGATGACACATTATTCACAGATGAGGATGACAAGTTCCAGCGTCAGGTCGATGAGCTGAAAGAAATCATCAGAGGACCACAGCAATCACTGTAACTATTGAGCAACATATGGATCCTGTGCTCAAACCTCAGCTGGTTCTGAGCTCAGTGTGGATAATGTTTGGCATTTTGACAGATGGGCAAACCACATAAGAGACTGCTGCCAAAAAGGTGAACATTTCAGAACAGGAGGTTGAGCATGTACAAACCTAGAAAGTTTAAACTCTTCAGTGTTCTCAATTGAATTAAACACCACCTAGCAACTGCTGCAACACTGACTTCTTTTTAAAAGGTCAGAGGTACCAAGGGCATGAAATTACCATGACTTTCCTGTTAATAAGAAAAGTACATGGATAGGAGATAGAATTCCCCTGAGCCTAGAAACAGCAGGCAATGAAATAATACTCATAAGGTTCAATCCATTGAAGTCACATAAATTTGTCAAAACAAGGTTCTGCCTTTAAAGAAGTCAGTTACTTAATAATGAGGAAGATTTATTTCTCAGAAATAATGGATTCACAAATAATAGCACTTCTTGCTTTTAACAGTGCACACACAAACACACACAGAGTAAAGATGCTAACCATTATCTGCAGAACACTGCAATGTATCAATGATTTGCTCAGAACTAACACAGGTGGTGGGGAGACGGCAATGGGGGTTCCAGCTTCCATGACACACCTTCCACATTTATAAGGGGGGGAAGAAGACATTTAAGTTTCAGCGTTTGCACCCACCACTTCCATCTTTTCCTCTTCCTTCTTCTCTTTCTCCTTCTCCTTTTCCTTCTTCTTGGCTTTTGCAGTGATGGACAGCACAGCAGTGGAAACCTGGATATGGCAACAGAGGAGCCATTCAGTGTGACCACAACATTATACACTGAGCTTCAGCTGCCCAAGCCAGGCAACAAATGGCAGTAACTTTCTGACAGGGACAAGGAGTAACAGTGTTTGAAACGTTGCTGGTGAGGCTTTCTAAATGTGGACTTTTGGCACATTTTAACTTTTGGCCAGAGAAGTTTAAAAGAGAAAAGATTTGTCCAATTCACATCCTATTCAAAGGCAAGAAAACAGCTGTGAGTAGCGAGCTTTGCCTTTCAACAGTGTTAATTTCTGTATTCTTTGGTGGCTTGGAAATCTGTCCTGCTCAGCATTCAGTTCTGGTAAAATGTTTTACAGTTTTCACACCACGTCATTCATCAGCATGACATGCCTGAGGTCTCCTGTGCTGCAATTCCTCCCTAAGGGCTGCTCTGCCTGCTGCCATGGGCTGCTCAACAGCTTCTGCCATCCTGCACCACAAGACAAATTGCTTCCACTATTGTTCAGCTTTGTCATCTCACAGGTCTCATCTTTTCCTTTTCAATACCTAGATATTCTCAGTTCCACACTTAACTTTTTGCAATCCATGGACCTGACAACTATTATTCTAGCACATGGGCCCACTGCCCTTCCATATGGGACTATCTGAAGTGTCCCACATAATATTCTCAATGGTTGTACTGCAGCAGCACTTTGGAGCCCAGGTCACAGACAAGGACCCTGCTGTGCTGGGTCTGCACAACGATGACACACACACAAGTCAGTAGGGCATGGAGAGCAATATTTTTAATCAATGCTTCTGCTTGATCACTTCAGACAAGGGAGGTTCTAACAATTCAGTAGCACAGCACTTGTATGCCACAATCAGCAACAGTCCCAGGCACAGCAGGATTAAAATTACCTAGAAGTCTCTTTCAGAGACTACAGTGCCTGTCAATTTTTCCTTTGCTCTTTAGATTCCCTGTTAGTACCACCAAAGTCAATGTTTATACTGGGAGGGAGAAGGGGTTAGTCTTTACAACACAGAAAGCCAGCCCAAATACCTTTTCTTTCTCCTTTTCCTTTGGTACCTCAAGAGGTGGGGGGTAGGCAAATGTGGACGGCTTACAGTTGGACTTGTACTGGACTTTTGGCATCTAAGACAAAGAGTTTAAAAAAAAATATTAGAAATGAGAAAGGCAGGAGAAAAAAATCCACAGCAGAATAATTACTTTAGCTTCATTTTCCTTCCAGCAGAGACAAACACAGATTCTTTAAAGAATACAAGCTTCCCCTTCTACCCCTCCGGAAGCCGAGAAACTGTTATCAGTGGCAACAGTTCAACTAGAACAATGTTATTTAATTATTCTATAATTTGACTCTGGCAAGCTCTCCTAGCCCTCTCCATGCACTCCATGCTATTCACACCATGCTTTGTTTTCATTGTTTCGAAACTTTTGTGGTTTCGATGTTGTTGCTGTGTCTGTGTGTATTAACACAAAATTGGTTTAAGATTTAAGTGAAGATCTGCTCAATCAATGCACACAAGGGCAAACTAAGCACTGCCTGACATTGCCCCACTGCACATTTCGGGATGGGTTACCGGCGTCACATATTCTCTTTCTCTTGGCTACTTAAGCAAGGGGAGCAAGCATCTTTTGACAGCGAATCCAAATTCTTAAAACTGATTTAATTTTTGCAGTATCTCAGCTCTCATCCTTCACAACACATCATGGAGCAACAACAGAACCAGGACTGCTCTGAGGAAGAAAGGTGGGTGTGGAGCAGCCCATAATATACAGCCAACTCAGTCTGAAACAGGTGAAGAAAAGCAATTTAGAGCCCTAAAGCTTTTGTGCAGGGGCTGCAATCCAGCCAGCTGGCTCAGGCTGACAGGGACTTTGAGAGCAGCCAGGCCTGTGCATACTCTGTGCATCCCAGAATATGGCTGCAGCAATGATGGAAGGGGGCTGCACACCCCCTTGGTGCCACATCCAGAAGCTTTTTGTGGAAGTCACTAGCTCAGTTCTTTAGCACACTACATAGCTTGCAGGGGCTGTACCACAGCTGATCAGCTGGAAGAACAAATACATAAGAAAAGTGCAGTACCCACGACTGCTGTTTAATGTTTACTCCCCTAGGAATCCAAACAAATCCTCTTTTCCCACTGCTAGCTTTCCTTGGGGAGAACATCACATAATTTATTTGGGAGGCTGGGGTGGAGGGGCAACACACTTTTTTAAATAACCCTGACCTTCAGGAGTGATAACAGGGCGGTCTCTGCCCACATACACTCAATAGAGCTCCTTTCTTTTTAAGCTACTTTGAAGTAAAGTGTTCCAAGTCTGCACTCTACATTTTTCTTGTCCCTGTTTCCACCACCAGCTCCACAATTTAAGCCTGCTTTTCAGAGTTCTTCCAGTGAGAGCCTTTTCTGGCACAAACAAGCTGGACACATGCACAGAAAACCAACAAATCCATGCGCAAGCCTTGTAGACCACTCAAGTCTTCCAAGGAGCTGTCAGTGCTTGTTACGTACCTTAAGGTCCTTGTTAAGGCCAATGACACAGGTTGGGGTGAAAGCCAGTGACAAGAAGTGTGACAGGGGGAACCAGAACCAAAACTGGGTGAAGACCAGAACCCCCACCACAGAAGGCATGTGAGTATGTCCTGTCCTCGACTGCAGTGAGATAGTTACATTATGGCCCCCTGTAAGGAATCATAAATGGAATAAGTTAAGGAATGCATTTCTGGGTACTCCACAGAGACACCTGAACAATGCTTCTCAAACAGCTGCTGTGAAGGGGCTGCACAGGACAAGCCAGGCCACAACGCTGCCAGTTTTCTCCTCTGAAACACACCTCCCTCCTTTACTGTGAGCTCATCTTCCTCAGTAAAACAGATGTGCAGCATAAAGACCAAACTGCTGTGCAGTACCCAAACGCAATCAGTGAATACAGCCCTTCCACGCTCATTTTGCCAGGATACAGGTTAAACAGAAGTACAATGCAAAGGCAAAAAGAAGGGGAGAAAAAAGGAAACCTTTTGTAGTAGTTTTATTCAGAAGAAACACGCCTAGGTTTTTATCCTACACTATCTCAGAAGAAAAAAATGTAAACAGCAGCAACTTCAGAAGTTGCTTCTAGAAGTTATCAATCTAAGTTGCACAGAGACAAGCTCCTGCAGTCTTTGCAGGAAAATTACATCTCTGCCAGACAACCAAGTCTTAGATTTGTACTTGCAAAGCAGAGATCAAAACAACTCCACATGTTGATGTAATGCAGAAACATCCAGATAGAAACCAAATTGAAAGATTGGGCTTGCAGACAGAGTGAGAAAGTGTTAATCTGATCTTCTGTCTTCTGATGAACAGAGTGAATTGAGTTGAAGAGGGCACCAGGCAAGTCCATTACCGCTGACAAGACCAGGTGCAGGGAGGTTAATTTTGTTAAAATATAAACACCCACTCATTGCAAACTTGAGGCACTTTGTTGCTGAAAATCCCAAATTGGAGTAGCATTCCCCTGCCTTGCACAAACAGCCACCTCAGCAGGACCAGGCAGCAATGGCGCTGTCTGAATTTTAAAGACAAACAAAATTATTTTTTGCTGCCAAAACCAATGAGAGCCCTGACTGAAGCAGTAATCTCATCTTGGATATCTGTCAGTGCTAGTCCCAGAAGAAGCAGTGAAAGATGGAGGATTTTGATGCCCTCCTGTAGAATGCTCTGTATACATCCTTGCTTTTCCTTTCATGGTAGCAACAGATCTCCTGCTGTTTGACAAAAGAACTCTTTCCTGCTGCCTCTTTGGAGAAGGACAATCATACAATCTTTTACTACTGCTAAGTCTGCTTTGCTTCTTATTTGCTTCTTATTTGCTCTGATACCAGTTTCTTGCCCTTTCACCTGAGTTTGCCACTGTGGAGGGACTTCCTGAGGTCTTATGCTCTCCTTAAACATCTCAAGCACTGCACACTCATTTCTGGTCTTCTCCCCCATATTCACTTTGGACTATTCTTTAACGCATCACTGTATAAGGGGCAGGCCCTGAACATCTGCAGATATTCTGGATCAAGCAGCCCAGTGAATGTTGCACAAGCACTTCAACTGAACTTTATCAAACGTTTGCACTTTAATTTTCAAAATTTTAACCTTTGTAATTATCCAGTGTCTGGAATTTCCTGAATCAGTAAGAGATTTCATATTCAAAAGATGCTGTCATGCTACTTCTTTCTGCTGTTTTACACCCACACACAGTCCACCCTCACTCCCAGGGTTTTCCAGGGAGCAGGAAAGGTGGGGAGACATAATATTGCACAACTGTGAGTTATCTTCACAGTTAAATAGCAGCCCTGACAGCCTGGAAGGGAATACATTCCAGATCTTTGGTTGGATGAATGAAAGTTGTGACATGACGCCTGGCAAAAAAAGACTTTGGAAACTAGTTTCCAACCCTGGCCCAGGCAGCATCCCATTTTCAAACAGTTATCATACTGTTTCTTTCTCTATCAGCAAAGCCTTATAATCCACTTCATCTATGTAGTGAACAAAGACAACCTAGATTATGAGAAGCAGCACTGGAATGTCAAAATCTCAGAGGATGAGCCATCAAAACCCCAGCAAAGTTGATTTCAGCACATGCCAGTGACCTGATTAACATGGGCAACAAAACACAAAGTGGCTCTAATCTAATGGACAAAAACATTAGTACAGGATAATGGCTTTTTGCCTAACTACCACAGAGTTAGACCCAAATTTACACAAAGAGTTCATGAACAGGGACAGGCAGGAGAAAGGCTGGAAACAGTAGCAGCGAATTCAACACACGGGAGAGCAGACTGCATGTTTATTTTTTTGTACCAAAGTCTTTAACATCCAAAATATAGAATGTCATGTGAGATGCTTTTTGGAGAAATGGCAATTAGGAGCTAGGCAATTCCTTCCTCTGTAATTTGAATTACACTTTTTCATCATTAACTAAAAATGTCTCCAGACTGTGGAGAATCCAGTACCTTCACTACCAGGCTGTCAACAGCTTCTTTGTCTTCAGTCTGTACTGTTCAGTGCTGCATTCTGTCCCCAATGCATTGTACTGACAACCCAAACCTTCCCTAAATACTGAGAAAAGGATTACTACAGATATACTACATGGGGATGCAGCTCCTTTTTTTCTCACTGGTTGAGAAATGTGGCATTAAGAACCAGAGAAGATGCCAAGAGTCCAGAGGGCAAGAGAGTTTTCAAGGAGGTAAATGCTGACATCTGATTAGATCGGTACATCCCCTTTGTAGCTCACATTTACAAACACTCCAGAAAACAAAGCATAATGATTTTACAAAGAACAGAAAGCCTGGAACAAGAGAACATGTTTGTACCATGAAGGGGGGGGCATTATAAAAATTCAAGGGGCTTGGAGGAAAAAACCCTCCAAACCTTAATTTAAATTTAGAGTCTCTCTTTTTTCTTATTTTATTAAAGTAAAAATGCAGGTGCTGGGGCCTATCAATTAGACAATGGTCAAACTCTTCATTTCCACTTCAGTGCTTCCAAGGTACCCTGCTGCTTCCATTAAATCACCAGTCTAATGGCTGCCTCATTGTCAGAGCAAAAATCCCACATCCAGTGCATCATTTCCCCGTTGTGCACTGGAAATCTTGCACTTCTGATTTAACCCTGTTGTTGGAAGAGAATTATGCTTTTCTCCTCCCCTCACAAAAAAACACCCAACAAAAAGCCTAAACTCAATTGCCCCAACTATGGCAGATAACACAAAGAACCTTTTCTTCCTGGTAGTGATAATTAAATTCTATAACTCATTGTTTCAGATAAGCACTTGCAGTTGTATAGGAAAGATAAAAAGAATTTGTTCTTTTAGGAGGCTCTAATGAAAGTGGCAATAGGTTAAGAAAGGGAGTTCACAGCCTCCCCTGAGCCACTCAACAAGAAATAAAGAGGTTAAAGTTGGCACAAATTCACATGTAGTTTATTAGAATTGGATGTTTCTTGTTTCCAAGTCATTATACAATACATGAGTGACACAGGAAGCAAATAAGGTTTTAGTTGCATTTTTATGATTTAATCTTAGAGGTCAGAATTCAAAGCAGGTCTGTACTGCAGAGAGAAGAATCTCGGAGCCAGCTGAGCTCTGGCTTCCCAGCAATAGAGTATGGGAATGACCAAAATTATTCTAACAGTCTTGTGCCAAGAACATTGCTCAGTCTGAGCCCCAGGAGTGGCAAGAGAGACAGAGAAGTGGTTCCTGTTACTTCCTTCTAAGAGCAGCCCCAGTCACCTGTGGCAGAGCAGCCTGACTGCCACATGCCCACCAGGAAAACATTTTAACTCTACTTCCATGAAGATAGGTGCAGGCAGCCCTAAGGACTGAATGTCACAAGGTTTACAAATTTCTGGAGGAGGTGCTGCTTTAGAAAAATAAAGCAGCAGCCTATCATGTTATAATAACTCAACATTCAGGATGACAAAACAGACTTAGAGAAAAAATATCGTATTTGTCCAGACTTCTGGACACGAATTCTACCCAATGACTAGGCAGAGTCTAATGCTGATAACAAGCTGAAAAACAAAACAGGTTTTATTTCTTTAGCTAAATAGCTAAAATTACTTGAAATTTGAGATTTCCTGCTACTATTATTTGGCAGGCATAAACCCAGTACCTCATCTCCAAAATGAAATTTGCTATTACAGTGATTGCAGCAAAACAAGTTTAAGAAATGCTGACAGCTTTAAATTCTTGGGGAATTACCTGCATCCAAAATGCCCTGTGCCAGGATTGCTCCAAATTTTGCCATAACATCATCATGCTTATCATTGATCACTTTGGAATACAGCTGTCTGAACTGGCTCACCTGGATAAAAATAAGAAAAAGTGTAAAAAAAAAGAGAGAGAGAGATATTATAAAACTGACTGCATAAGTCAAATATTCCATCTTTAAGGGAATCCAGCATCCCAGATTTCTGCAAACTATGACAACATTTGTGTTTTCAACAGCTCTAGTCACTGGTGTTACAAGTCATCCCACTAATAATTAATTACAAATATTTTCTCCACTTGAAAATACCCAGATAGTGATTTTAAAATAGCCAGGATGGACATGCATTTCCAAATGACATTTTGCAGGCCTTACAGAAATACCTCAAGAATCTCTGGAACAAAAGACCAACTGATAAGTTTGTATCAAGAACTACTGCATGTTCTTAGGTGAGTGACACTGCACTTTATTAAATTTTCCTACAATTTCTACTGCTGAAAACCTCAAACTTTTTCCATTTTTCCTGGACAATATTTCTGCTGTATTGATCCCTGTGGTGCATCATCAGCAAATTTTGCTGCTGCACTCCTACCTTTTAAGTAAAAATCACGAAAGAAAATATTTAATAAAGTAACAGTTTATGCCATGGTATGTTCACCGCTATATCTTAAGTGACATTAGTATGAGAAATTGCTAAACCTTTGCTTATATTATCATCATTGCCCTGAACAGCTTCGTATTTCATTGGTTCACTAAGTGTTGAAGAGACAGAACAGTATCACATTCAGCATATCTAAGACTTTACCACGAATTAATAACTTATGTCTTTTAATATATGCAGTGGAGCAACAATATAGCTCAAGTATAATTTATATATCTGAAAAAGCTGACCAGAAAATCCCAGACAAAACTTGGGAAGCTTCATCCAATCCACAGCACGTCTGGAAGAATATTCCTTAAATTAATTTTAATCCAGATATCCACCTGACATTTTATTTTCATTTTTTTCTGTTTACATACTAAGCCCTCACTTGACATACTCAAAAACAAAGGAGGTATTTTCTCCCCACTACTGGTCCACTTTGTTGCTGGTATTCTAAGTCCTCTACCTACAGTCTACCTACCTCTACCTGCAGTCACAGAGGAGAGGACAAGCTTCTACCTCATGGCAGTAGGGCGGACACTGCCCCCAGAGACTGAGCAGTTTCTAGTGTCGCAAATACAGTTGGAGTTTCTAAGCATAAAACCCTAATAACCAGACAATTCCCACTTCTCACATCCAAAGAGCTTGTGCTCTCCAGGGACACCAGTGACCTTTCCTTCCAGCTGTGAAACACAGTGTCTGCTAAAGGCAGAGAGGCCAAGCTCCAACACTACCACTAGGAAGGTGCTTTTGCACAGCCTCTGGTGCTCCCAGTGCCTCACTGTGCCTGTGAAAGAGGCTCAAACACTGACTACAACACTCAGGACAGCACCCAGCAAACTGCTGGTTGCCATCCATGCAAGACACTGTGAGCTCCAGGGCTGTGACAAGGGTGGGCAGCACAGAGCACCTGGAACAGCCTTCAGGCATCACTTCTGCCACACACGGCCTGTCTTGGGGTGCACTAGGGAATCTCAAAGGCTTTATGGAAAGTTTTTACACCTGTGACAAAGCATCCATTCATACAACTGAGTCAGTGACACGAGAACTGTGCTGGGAATAACATTTTGTTAAACTGTGATTCATCGAGGTAAAAAAAAAAACAACAACCAAAAAGAATGAAAAGCTGTTTGAGGGGATAAATCAAACTGCAAGGGTTTCTCAGTAAGGCATGAGATCAGATTCCCCAGTAAAAGCACATCAGAGCCACGAGGTAATCCTGCAGCTGAGATAATGCTAGCAATGAATTTCACCACATTTCGCATGAGAATTTTTGACTAGAGGCAGTAAAAAGTTGAGACCAGACCTTTAAGAGATTATGTCCAATATCTGGGATTGAAAGGAAAGAAGACAGAGTTTGCCTCTCCAACTCAAGAGCCTCACTGCTGCTCAGCAGCCCTGCACACCTAGTGACACTTCAGATCAGGACTGCCTATTTTCTGCAAAAAGAGTTCTCAATACAGGTTAACTCATCACATCACTTAAAACACAGGTTTCTAAAGGAACAGACATTCTCTGGTTGACATCTTTCCTGCCTTCACTTTTTCAGCCACTAATCTGGTCGTACTACTTGTCACCTCAACTCCTTCAGCACTGTTGATATCTAAACTGATTAGCTTTAAGTCACTTTGTGACAGCAGAAGACACTAATATTCTTACAATCAAGTCATGACCTGCTAAATATGACTGCATTAAAATGACTTTACTTGTTTCACATCAATGGACAACCTCACTACCATGAAGTACCAGAGCAATCAGGCACTTGTAAACAGGAGAGTCAAAGCTGAACTAAACAACACTTCTGGTAGAGCAGGACACATTTACTAGAAATGGCAGGGGAAAAACAGCAGCTATTTCCATTCTGCACTCCAAGTAAGTCCAACAGTTAGTGTGCTAAAATTAGTTCTCTATTCATCAATTTCCTTTTGTATTAAAAAGTTTTCAGTTACTATTTCCTGTCCCCAAAAGGACGTGACTTAGTTTTAATAATTTCAAGAATATTAAGAAAAAGGAGCAACATACATTTTCAGGGCAGCCACACAGATGTGTGGCAGGGAGACACTGCACACACAGTGTATGGTTTATTCTGGATATACAGACCAAACTCTGCTGTTGCTTCACTCCATTTATGTGTTTTCACGCTCTCCCAGTTTTTATTTATAAAAGCTTACACTGAGGTTTACATGCTCTATATAAATGTTTTGCTTCTTATGCCTGACCTCCTGTACAGTGGAAAAATACCTTAGTTTGCATTTGCAGCCTGGAATGGGGCCCCATGCCTTCCACAGCTCCTACTCATGTGTACATTAGTCCAGAGCATGTGAACAAAACACCCAGGCAACAAACCCACAGGGAACTCACCAGCTTTGGCACCAGGACCCCGTGCAGGGCAGCAAGGTGACTGGGACACTGACAACTGCAAGGGACCAAGGAACTGAAACCTGGCTGCCAAACCTGAGTGGATCAATTGCCACCTCTCCAGGTGACAGGGACAGGTTACAGGAGGGGATCAGCTGAGAGCAGGCGCTCAATGAACAAGTGCTGAACAGCCACAGTAAGAAATAGTCCTTATACCATCTACTTATAAAAATACAAAACATGTAGTGTTGAGTTCAGATAAATTTTGCATACGTGTGCATTGTGAGACATGAATCACTGCCAACTCTGGAAAATGCATGGAGCAAGTGTGCCCTTTCCAGGGTTTAACATCAGTGGAAGCAAAGTGGTTCTGTGAAAAGGTGGGAGACTACCCCACCCAGCTTTACGGACCAGGCAAACCCAAATCAAAGGATTGCCTCAACACTCAAATGCACAGTAGGCCTGCATGCTTGTCCAGGCTGTTCCTATAAAGCAAATACTTTACAGGAATGGGACTTTTGACTGGATCAGGTCCCAGATGAAAACCTTCCTTGCTGCTGGGGAAAGCCTGGAAAGCCTGGTTTGGCAGCTCTGGCTGTAGCAGTTCAGGAAGGTATTATCCTCACATGGAGCCACTGCTCCATCTCTTTGGAGACAGTGCTGGGGCACTCACCTCCTACAGAATGGAGCAAGATGTCAACAGTCATTCCTCAAGCTGTTGAAGCAAAAACTGCCAGAGTTCGTATAGTAGAGCCTTTTAAACTGTTTCTATTTTTCCTTCAAACCACAGCAACAAGCACAACCCAAACTACTGCATAAGTTTATTTAATATGCTACGAAATCCACAAGCTTTGTTTCTCCCTTGAAATCTTAAAGCACTTCAAAAGTTATATAGCATTTGGAAATGCTACCAAGAAGCTTATTTGGGCAACTTCCAGGAGGAACACTAAGATGTAGGCAGTGACTCATTTAATCTTCACTAACCATACACACACCCCATTCTGATAATTAGTGCTGGCCAAAGCGACATGGCACTGAGTTCTAATGAAGCCAAACACAGAACCTTGGAAACGCTGAGGAAACAACACAGACTTTAAAATATGAGAATGATACAGCACCATTTCCTACTGCAAACAAGAAGAGCTGTCATTTATCAGGCTGATTACCACTTCTCCCTGCACCAGTCAATATTCATGCACACAAAGCCCATGAGATTGTTAAGAACAAGACTTTACAAACAGTTAATTACAGGAAGCAGTGGCAGGTGATGTGCATGATGCTTTTGGCAAATGCAAGCTCTTAAGAACAAGAGCATCAGTAAAATTTAATAGAACGTGCAGTTTAAAACCTGTTTTATCTTCTTCAAAAGGTGAAGATATTCTGCATACATGTGGTCTCTTGAAGGAACAATGTGCCATCATCTAACAGTAACAGGCTTGCATAAAGGAATGTGAAGGTGCTACTAGAATATTGCAAAAATCATTCTTGCACCCTAGCAAGACCTAGCATTTCATCTAAATGGGGAAAAAAATCCCAGCAGCAATCTGGTCCTGTTTTCTTCACAAAATCTTAAGAGATAACAGGCCAATATGATTGAAGGAGGATGGAGGAAAAGGCTTGACCTTGTTTATTATCTTCTCATTTTGCCAAGATGACTGCCCTAACTCAAAACCAGGAATTGAATTTACTTTTTCAAGCTGTTTAGACATGTAGTTTGTTTCCGAAATTGCTGTCTTAATTGCCCTGCAGGTCACAAATAGATAATGAAGTTGTCATTGATTTGTGTTACAATGACCTCATCACATATGTAATTTAGGATTCTATTTCACAAAATAAACTTGTTAATATTTTATATCCTGCACTAATAAGGTTCTTAAATGTACCAACAGAGGTCAGGAAAAAACATGTTGGCTGCAAAGGGAGGAATTGTGTTTCAACTCAAAAGAGGCCAAATCAACTTTACTCAACACCAGCTATCCATTTTGGCACTTTAACAACTTGCAAGTTCAAGGGGCCTCCATATAATGACAATGCTTTATTTAGACTCTTTATTTAAATATAAATTCTTTGAATTATTCATTTAAACAAAAAGTGAACACAACAAAGAGGAGGGTGAACACAAAGGAAAGATTACAGCAAAGTTGATTCAAAGGCATATATCTACCTGCTCTCATAATAAAAATGGCCTCTTTTAAACCAAAATACTCGGATTATCAAAGACCTGTTTATTCCTTACATGCAAAGCACCACAAAATATTTAGGAGCAGTGAGATGGTGATGCACAAAATTTAGCTTCTCTGTAACCCCTTCAAGACCACAAGTGCAGCTTGTAGGATACAAAAATCATCCCTCTCCTCTTCCTAGCTGCTTATTCTGCCATGCAAATGCCCACTTCATCAACTTAGACCCTTCAGCACACAGTGCTCCAAAATGTCACTTTGGAATGTAATCGGAACAAAATATGTCCTTGCAATCCCAAAAAGGCTCCTTTTCCGAACTCCACCCTTTCACATCATTGTAAAATAGGGTTTTTTCAGACTGGCACAGAGCTCCAAAAAAAGTTTCCCATGGATAATAGTTAACTTGATTGGCAGAATATTCCTCAAAATATTCCTTTTACTTTTGAGAAAGAAACTATAATGGTTATAACTAACTTCTGGGGTATTTAAAACAAGTAAAATTTGTATGTTCTGTGTTCAGTTCTTAAATTGGCATCATATTTCAGGGATTATTTATTGTTTTATAATATGTAATTTTTGGTTTTGTTTTTGTTTGGTTTTTAATACCTGTAGTGCTTCTATGACTGGCAATTAACTACCTTCTGTATTACAGTTGGTAAATTTTGGCTCAAACAAGGCTCTGGCATAAAGCTGTTTCAGCTTCTCTGTCCATTTTTAAACAAGCCACTGACCCCCACACTACACATCTCATCCTGTATTTGCTGTCCAGCTATTTTAACCACCTATTTATCAGGCCCAGGTATCACACCTACCTTGGAAGTCAAGGTTATCAGGCCTCTTTGGGGGAAGAGATCTGCCTTATTAAACACCACAACTACTCTGTATTTCTGTATTTTTGCTATCTCTTTTCCCATCTACATTTTTCTTTAGGACAAACAGAGTCCTTCACCTATCATCTCAAAACCCCTGAAACTCCAACAGGCAGACTCAGCGAGTGGCCACAACAGTTTTGGATGTTTGACTGATCCAGAGCAGTCTGCAATTCCCATCCCAAGAGGATTAGGGTGCTTTGCAAATTAAAATGAACCTATTCTCTTAATGCCCTTTCATATACAAAAGTATCATCCTTGATTCTTTCGGGTGGGAAACTGAGACACTGGAGAGCTACACAATTTGTGCAGCATTAGAAGAACACAGAATGATTAAACCTGATCTCCTGCACTGAGGCCTGGCATTCCAATCATCTGACTGAGGAAGAAATAATAAAAACTATTAATTTCTTTCTATAGACAGACAATTTAGCTTCACACTGCAGAGACTTTGTGTCTTGGAAGATGAGAAGATCCAACAGAAGTCTAGTGTTCTCCACTGGCTTATTCAATGGAACTATTCTTGGCTTATTCAGTTGAATTGCAATTCCAATAATATAAACAACATTCCTAGATTTTGCTCAGTGAAAACTAACTTTTCTTTCTTTTCCTTTTTTTTTTTTGGTAATGATTTGAAGAAACAAACTGTCTGCCAGCAAATTTTCATGTTCCATGACTTAGAAATATTCAAATACCTGTATTTGTAGATTTCCTTTGCTGACTTTCCCAAGTAAAATTTTCCACTGGACAAAGAGGTTTTTTCATTTCTCCTCATCCAAATGCAGTAAAAAAGTGGCTGTTTTTAATCACAGTTCAATTTCTAACACAATATCAATAAAAGTAACCCGTATACAACAGATGACTAGTGAAGCACCAGCTACTGCTCTGCCTCAGCACTCACCAGAGTAGATGAAACATGGAACCTCAGAGCTTCTATTAATGTGGACTTTTAGTCTGTACAAATGTTTGCATATCATCATCTGTCACACATCCACAGGGCAGCCTACTTTTAAAAGCTAAACACAGCATACACAATCCTTTTCGCCTTCTGAGCAGAAAATTCCATTAAAAAATGTATTTGCTATAAAGCCACTGAGCCAGTTCTGACTGCAGAAGTTGTTTCACCTGAAAAGTGTAAGACTAACTACAAAGGAAACATAGGTATAACAGGACTTCCCCAGAAGTTTATTATCATAGGAACCAATGACTTTAGTAAACAACAGTGTTCACATAAATCATGAGCACACAGGCCTCAGTGCATGCTAATGGAACACAGTCATTTTTATATCACTAGAGGATGCTCTGAGACGTTTTAAGAAAGAGCATTCATTCTTGTAGTGCCCAGGGTTAAAAGGCTGTCATCCATCAGGCATGTTTCCATGACCAGGCACGGCTCCCCATTTGGAGCACATGCTCTGATCCATGCAGGAGCTTCCTGCTGCACATCCAGCTCTGGCTCTTTACAAGGCATGTGCACTCCCTTGGCAATGCTCACATGCAGTGCCAAGCACTGCAGAGTTGGCATCCAAGACCATTTCCCCACCTAACATGCTGGAATGTAAGGTATGACACCCTACCTTTGGGCAGGTAATCTCAGTCTGCTGGATCATGATAAGAGCAGATGCAATCAGAGCTCCTTGACGTACATAGTTCACAGGATCGTTTGTCATTGGCTCAAGCAAATTAATTGCTTCCTAAAAGAAACAAAAAAATAAGGACACATAAGGTTAATACTATTATCTTTAGCATGCAAGAATTCAGTATTCCAATGGAAGGTTATCAGATTGATGCTACCAGATATACTTTTTAAAATATTTTGCCTGTTCTTGGTAAATGAAGCAGAAATCTACTTCTCTAGATTTTAATCTAAAAATCATGAAGATAAAAAATAGCAAACACTAAAACAAGTGATAGATGGATGGAACAAAATCTACCTCCAGAAACTGGGCAACCTCTAAACAACAGGTGTGAGCAACAGATGCATTCATTCATCACATTAGATTCCAGATTCTTGGCCTTACACTTCATTGTTAGAACCTGTAACATTTAGCATCACCTGAAAGCCTTCATTTCAAACCTTAGATCAAGTAGGGCTGTCTCTGAGCACCCATAGAGTAAATCTAGGGTTTTATCACAGTTCAGAATGCTCTATTGCTTCTTCAAATTCAGTAACTTCCCAGCTAAACACAACAGGAACATGATCCACAGCGACCCATCAGTAAATATTCTTTCAATGCAGTCAGTGATTACGAAAATCTCAGAATACAGCCCTGCCACTTTGCAAGCCATGGCTTAAATTATTAGAGACATAAACTAGTTTCTATCCATGCAAGTTCCCCAAGGTTACACAGGACAACTGAGTTTATCTAAACTCACTGCTACCAAAATGAGACTCTTCTTCGTCAATTTCCCTTCAGTTATCCAGTTGTCCCCTTTCACTGTGCTAGCTGCAGCCCTCGTCTGACCTCTCAGTGAGCTTTTCTAGTTTGGTAATTCAGTATCAACAAAAAAGACAACAGTTCTCTGGTATCTGTGTAATTTTCTGTGTGCTTATGTCTGAATCAGCTCACTGGGGAGTTTGACACGAGCAGAGTAAAAAGTGGCTGGCTACCCCAGCAGTCTGCTGTTCGTGGGCTCAACCAGCCTTCACCAATCACACTCTTCAGACCTACGCAGAACAGACCTAAGATAGCAGTTTGTAAAGCCATGGGTTGCACAGATAAATTTGGGCTGTGGCAACACAAGGAATTTCTAAAAGCACTTTGAAATGGCATGTGAAACAATGCCAATGTTCAAACTCTTTGGAACAGGAGAGATAACAGATATCTACCCTAAATTCCACCTCTTTTAATCTATTATGTGATCTTCTGATTACAGAAATCAGCCAGAATAACTTGGCAATCTCTCCTGTCCATACAGTGCTCTCCTGTTCATACTTTAACTGAGGACATGAGCAAATGTAGTTGAGTGCATGAGACTTCCAGCAAAGATCCCTCTTTGTGTTACTTCTGTCAGGGTGAGGCTTTTAAAAAGCAGCTCATTTTATACAGAACGCTATTTCTAAGAACCTCTTCTAGAATAATATCAAGCCTTTGCTTTGACTGCTTTTGCCATCTGAGCTATGTTGGAGGCTGTGCTTCTCCACCTGAAGGTGACTCATTCAGTCTTTAGCACACACTTAGTACCATGGATGGAACATCCACTAGAACAAAGAGCTGAACTTTCTGATCTGCAAAGCTGAATATATTTGGGCCTCAAAACCTACTAATATAAGCTCTGGAAGACATGTCTGCACGTAATCAGATGGTTTAGGTCATCACACAATGCATTTGGAAATAAAACAAGACTTATTTTTGCAACTAAAAGCACTTCCACTTAAATTAACTTGTCAGATGCAGCACGTTAAAAATAACTAGCTCCTTGATTCCACCTTCCTCTCAGGAATAATGCGACGTGGATAAAAATAGGACTTTCAGTTTGCTTCAAATCTGCGTGCTTTAGATACTGAGGATGGCAGGCAGTGCACGCCAGCATTCTGTGCTTTTGGCAGCACAAATGACACACTGGGAGTGCTCATGCAAGAGCCACAGAGCAAGAGTTTGATAAATCTCTTGCTTAAGTGTCTCATCCCTTCCTCAGCCTGTATTAAAGACTCAGAAGCATGAAATATTACTTCCACATGGACAGTCTGTGCACCTGTTCTGAAATTGTGATTCTGTACCAGAACAGATTACATACACATGTGGGTGAAGCAGAGGGAGCTTATTCCCAAGTTTACTCGCTGCTTGTTCCAATGAGTGCTCACTTCCCACAGCAGAAGTGAGAACCCTTCTAGTGTAAAAGGTCCCTGTTACTATCTGTGAGAATTAACCTTCACTGACACTTACAAAGTGAGAATAAAATTTACTGAGTTTTAATCACACACCTGAATCGACAGTAAATTGAATTAAACTTCATTGTGGTTGGCTTTGCTACATGGATCTTCCATGAACTGAGTACCACAGGAAAGAAGAAAGGAGATAGAAGTTATGCGAAACACCTGCTGTTTTCCTGTCACTGGCACTCCAAGGCCAAAGGAGTATTGATTTTGGAGTGCTGAACACACATTTAAAGTTCAGTGGCAAGTTGACAGTAAGAAAACTACAGAAAGTTTTGAAGACAAAATTCCAAGAATGTGGCAATAATGTATTAAAAAATGCTTCTACTTTACCTATTTTGTACAAGCAGGAAAAGAATCTTATGCCCCAAACAGTTAAAGAATTTAAAGTACTGCCATACTCCAGCTGGCTGGCAGTGCACATGTGTGAGAAATCTACCTCTCTGTGTGATATTACCACTCAAATGTGTCTGTGGCAGGAGAGAGCAAGAAGTGTCTTGGCCATGGATGCTCCTGGCCCTCACCTTGTTTCCAGTGCCTGCACAGCAGATCCCCAAAGCCATGGCAGCCCCATAACGCACATGGGGATTGTAGCTCTCTGACAGCAAAGAAACCACACTTGGACACTGCTCAGGAGTCCTAAAGAAAGGCAAAAAAGAATGTTTTTTATTATTATTGTTCTTCAAAGTATGGAGGCATTACTTTGTTCATACTGGAAAATTTCAGATTGTTCTTTCACACTGTATGTTTTTGCATTTGTCAAAATGTAACCAGAGGAGAGGAATGAATGGGCTAAGAGAAGAACAGGGATGTGCACAAATTAATCAACTTCCCTATCACTGCAGATATCAGACGCACTTTCCACTACTGAAATCTTCCTTTTTAGTGTTTATTTTCTGCCTTTAAAAGATCACCTAGCAGAATGATGTATCTATTGAGATCGAGGTCCTTGTTTCTAGAAATCATGCTGTTGTGACAGACTTCCCACTAGCAGAGGTTTACTCTCCACGAGACACATAGTACTAAATCTCTCATCAGCAGACACAAAACCCAACTCCAGTATTCAATCAGCCTTCAAGGTTGAGGGGTCCCAAACTCCCTTTTTGCAATCACGGCTTCCACCAACTCCTCCTCACCCCCACCCAGTGCTGTAAATCAAAGCACGAGAGGAAATGCTGACACAACACACACTTCCAATCAGTTTATGAGCAACGTCTCCTGATGTCTCCTTCATGCTGCCTTTTAAGAGATCTGAAATGGGTGTATATGCTCCATGCCCATCAGCTGGGAACCTACTGGTCATTACAGCAACAGAACTTCCAGCCCATTGCTGGGGGAGATGAAAGAGAACCCTAATTTCCCACAGCAAGAAGCACATGTTGCTAATGCAAACAGTTTTGTAAATATTGAGTATTTCTGAAGTAAGGCAGGTGTGGATATATTAATTTCCTTCCTGTCTTCATAGTCATATTAATCACTCCATTAATTCTGATGCCACATAAACCACTTGGTAATATCATGCACTGCCATTTCGAGTCTCATGGCACCATGAACACAAGAGCAATGCAGAAAAGTGGTTGGCAAGTATATGCTCATGAAAAAGAAAGATGGGAAACTATCTGTTTTCAAAGTGAGTATCATCTGGCTATTCACTTCATCTCACTGTGTCTTGTAGCCCAGACTCACATTTTAATTGTCACATTCCCAATCTTAGAAGCAGTCCTGCAAGCCTTTTACTTCAACTATAAACTGATTTCAGCCTAAAATGTACACAGGAACATTTGCTACACTGAAAGACAGGTTGGAGGGTGGCAGCAGTAGCTGTTGTACATAGGAATTATAGTATCACATATCATCATTAAGTGTCTATCAAAGCACTGAACAACTCAAGAGAGAGAAAAGCCATTATAGAGTATACTCCAGCATGGGTTTTATTGAAATGAATAGCTGAATCATAGAAAACAGAAGTAAAACAGACTTTAAGCAATAGTCTAGTTCATTCTCTGTTTTTATTGTGACTGGGGACAGACAACATGCCCATATAATGACACACTTTCACTTCAGTTATATTCTACACAATCAATTTCTGTAGTTATAATAACTCTAGTTATTCCCATTTCAACACTTTTCCATGGTCTCCTCTGATAAGTAGTTCTAAACTCATTTTTGCATTCCTCTCTCCTACTCCAGATGATCACAGACAGACAGCACCTTCAACCACACAGGCTCCAGTCCTCCTCCAGAATTACTGAAGGGACCCAAAGGCACTCAGGCTTCAGAGGCTATTCAACCCCTCAACAGTAATGGCTGCAAGTATCCAGATCTAGCTCACCTCTACTTCCAACAGTCTGTTTCTTCATGAGTTTTCCGAAACATTCACACAGAGAAAGAATCCCACCTACTACTATCACCTTAAACACACCTCCTTCACTTCAAAGAACAGCAGCAAAAATAAAAAAAAAAATCCATATAAAAGAGGAGAGGAGCAAACACAAAGTTGCTGGAATTTCTGCTGTCTCTAAGATGCTGTTGTGATAACAAATGTTAAGAAAGGGGAACAAGCTGGGCAACGGAGCAATTCTGTCCTGCAAGCAAGCAGTGTAAGTGAGGACCACAGACTAAAAGACCCATTTAGAACTACCTGTCAGTCTCTTGCTCAAATAACAGCTTGGATGCTGACAATGTTTTTTTAAAAATGAGCTGATGCGGAGACCAGGAGACACAAATCCCATAATAAATGAGCCCAAGCATTCAGCTGCACAGAAGACTTCGGCTCTTGCACAAAGACTCTTAACACCTTTGTGTTTGCTTTACTACAGCAGATGTTAAACAGGCAGATTGTGAGTCAAAGAAGAGAAAAACATTTTCTGGCAAAGATGTGATTATGCACTCTGAAGCATTAATCATAAAATTCCTATTTAGAAAGCTGGATTTTATAGAATCGTTAACTCAGACGCATATTTGTGTCTGCAGGCTCAGAAGTTCCAACACAGCTTTTATTATAAAATCAGGATTAACGTACACTAATTGATTTTTGAATTCTTAGCCAGATTTAAATTATTTGTGGCCATTATTTTAAATGTTTTTATCTCCAACCTATTTATAAAATGCTCAAGCATTTTGACACAGGGCCTTCTGTAAATCCACTTTGGGAGCTGAACCTACTTCACAGGTCCCACCACTTTCCTCAGTAACACAGTTTTCTCAAACCCTCAATCTTCAAAAACTGTCTTCTCAAGTAACAGAGATCTAGAAGGGAGATCCAAGAGACAGTCAAGGAAGCAAAAGTGTCTTGCAAAAGTGCATATCAGAGGAACAGGACTCCAGTGTGCACTGTTGGCATCAATGCCTAAGCAGTAACATTTGCTTACTCCTTTATTGCTGAGATGCTTTACAAAGTCCTACACACTGTTGCCAAAGGTCGGCCCATATAAATCCAAACCCACGCTTCATAAAGTTTATAAAACCCCAAACAATTCTGTCAAGTGACCAAAAGAAAAGTTAAAAGGCCCTCATAAACAGTCATAGGCTGCAATTGTGCTCCTGTGGCATTCTTTTCAACTGGTAATCCAGTTGGGGAATACATTTAAAACACAATCACATCATCCTTGCCCTGGCCCCTCTTTCACCCTCCACTGAGAGCACAGCCCCCCTCGAGCTGCTGACTTGAGACTCAGCACAATCCAGAGGGTCAGTCCTTCTGCTGATGGAAGAAGTTTCCACTTCAGTGGTACCAACCCCCACGAAGATTCCCAAACCATGTCCACCCCTCTGGCTCCCTGCTGGAGAACTCCATCATTCTCTCAAGTGCCAATTGCTGAATCAATGTGGTTACAGAGTAGAAACCTCTGGTGGGAGAGGAAGAGAGATAACTAAGAGTGTGAGAAAACTTAAAAACAGTACTAAAAAACATAAATGATTTGTCACAACTAATACTCAGTAACTGGCTACTCCTACTCAGTCCCAATAGAGATATCTGTCATTACTGCAAGTTAAACACAGAAAATACACAAAATCACATGAAATACGAGGATAACATCTGGAGATTTAGTGGGCAGAAATTTTATCTCCAGACGAAAATTTTTCCTCTTCTCTTAAAAGTCAAAGAAAAATTCTAAGCCAGGAGTATATTTAATATATTTTGAGGACAGAAGCAACAAATCATAGTTCTCTAGTTTGACTTTCCCATAACACAGTCCAGTAATTTCATCTAAAAATTCCTACATTAAAGCCTAAGGCATGTCTCTAAACTGGGCTCTGTATCTTAGAAAGATAGGCAATGTCTATTTTTAAAAACAAAATTATCTTTAATGCACTGGTTCCTTCCTTTTTTCCTAACACTGGTTTTGCTCAAGCAGTTTGCTTTTGCAATTACATTTTACTACAAGAGCAAAACGATGACAAAAGAATGGCCTGATTATTTCCTTCATTTTCATCTGAAAATTGCTCAGCTGCTCCTACATAAGCCATGAAACCACAGACGTCAGTGAACCCAGACCTGTATACAAAAAAACCCCCAACATCACAACTAGCTTTGACTTTGTTCTGCTACCAGGAAACTAAAACAATCAAGAAGCAAAAAATGTCTAAGTTTCTTCTATGAACTTCTATGAACACAGTAGTCAGCTACAGCTTTGTTTCCACCCCACACCAGGATAAGTTTTACTGTTGTAATAAATGGGCTGCAGATGAAGGACTTCCTCCAAAATCCAGTTTGGTTTGTTTCAGAAGTCAAACAAAATCATAAAGAAAAATAAAGATGCACCAAGACAGCAATAAGAGAGTCTCAGCAAAACGTAATAGCTGGTATTTTATTCATTTTACTCACCAACTGGTTGCTCTTGAAACCTCTGCAAGAATCAAACACCCTATGCTGCTAAGGGTTTAAAATCTTCCTAGAAACCAGAACCAGAGAGAACACAGAGGAGCTGCCTAACTCCTGCCTAATTACCTCAGCCTTAGACTAAACTTTGTACTCCTTCCTAGTGATGCTAATTTCTTGGATATTAAATGTAAGTGAAATTTATACATATACAAATACATATACATATACAAATGCCATATTCTCTCTTTAAAAGCACATACTCAACCTGTAAGAGCCCTAGAATTTCTGAGAAACCAAAGAAATTTTGAATTCTTTATTACTTCTAAAGACAGAGGAAAGAAAATTTTTCTTAAGCCTCCAGTGTAAAACTTAACAAAATGAAAACCAGGATGTTGATTGTTACTAACACAGACAATACATCACCCAGGTCAGCTGGACATGGAAGATGGTCAGTTTCCTTTTCAATCCATGGTGTTGACCATGGAAGGTTTTCCATATTTTGCAAAACCCCACGAAATTGTATTGCTTTTTCACCATGATACATTTCTTACTGTAGCATTGTCAGGAATCTGTAATACACCTAAACTGTTTCTTGGGGTTTTTTTCTGAAAATCATTACAACTGTAACACCTGCAGGTATCATACTTCTTAGTAGGCTTTGGCTAGAAGAGCCTTATTGGGCTACTGAAAATTGAGGAATGCTGTTGCATATGTCAACTCTGTTTAACGATCCACTTTAATTTTTTTTCCCAAAAGGCATGCAGCAAGACAAACTAAAAACTCAGACTCCCATATCTTGGAGCATATTCTAATTGAAGATTCATAGATCACAGCCCAGCTAGAATCACATCCAAAAACCTTTGTGCAGCTTATCTTCAACTCTGTAAGTTGAATATCTTGAAGGTTAAAGCATTATTGCCACTTTTCTTTATATTTCAGCAATATTTAAAGATGAAACCTGCATATGTATCAATAAGTAAATAAACACAATATAGGAAAAAAACCCTCACCACACTGGTTTTGTGATTGAGACTAAAAATGGAAGCATCTGAAGCATCACTAACATACACTTATATTTTAGTCTAAATATTTAAGCACTATACAACTCACTGAAAAATGAAATACCAGTGAATTGAAGAACAATGTCAAATACATCTTCTAAATTCCTCATTAAGTTTCCCCAGTCATATTTCAAAGATTCTAAATATTTATAACTTTCTAAACTATTGGCCATGAATTAATCATTTCATACAGAACTACTTCCACAAGTTGCTCTAGTAGTGCTGCAATGATTTAAAAAAAACTTAACAAAATTTTAATTTCATCCTCAAATGAGTTAATAGAGGAGGAATGTGGATATCTAACTGCACATTTTGCAGCCATTTCTGCAGGGGGTGTGTGTAGCAGCAGGGTGGGGGAATCCACAGAAGATTGAAAACCTGCAGAGAAACATTCAACAAACTGCAAGATTTAAGGTTTATCATCTTTAACACAGAAAAGCTGGATATGAGGGCAGGACAGCAGCCTGCACAAAAAGCCTGGCCAGAAGCATGCAGTGGAGAACCTGCTGCAGATCTGTAATAGATACAGAGGAGGATGTGTTTCTCAGAAATGATTCATAAATTCTCATAAAGTCCAAAAAATATCACAAAAGGCAGATAAGTTTTCTCTGAAATTAAACAATGCACCAATCAGGTATATATGATATGCAAGCCTATGTGTCACTAAACTTGTACCATCCTCCTCTGCCAGTTCTTAAGATAAATACAGAAAATACAGATAATCTTAAGTTATCTGTAATTTCCTTTTCAATTAGATATAAATGCATTTGATATCTTTCATCAGGACAATCTGCAGGCAACAGTACAGCCTTCAGCTGGCGCTTCATCAAGCTGCCTCCTTCCTCCCAATTTAATTTAGTCATTCTAGTGGCTAAAAAGATGATTTTGCCATAGAGGTGGCATTATAACAACCACTGAGGCATTCCAGACAGGCGGGAACACTTGATTTTCACTCTGACCAAAACAACCCTTTACTGCAGTAGCCAACAGTGGTCTTTGGATGGTAAGATCTGTGAAGAAAATTTATAAAGAGCCTACACAGAACTCAAGTTGACAGAATTACACTTCTATAACTCTGATACTTCCCCCACTTTGAAGAGATTGAGCAATAGTGTGTGTGCTGCACTGTGAAAGAGAAAATATGAAAAGTAAAAAACCATAAAACTCTTTCAATATAACATTTCAGCTCCAGCACAAGCCTGCAGCAGTAACTGATGCTGATGATTAGCAGATGCTCCCAATAGATGCATTATCTGCTTTTTTTCCCCACAGAATTTTTAATTATGTTCTTTAAATTCAGAGATGTGACATGACGATCTGCATGAGACGTACACCTATTGAAGTTAAATGATTAATCTATCTTTTACTACACTTTAGTGGTTTTATTCTGGAACACTGTTGTTCCATTTATGATGCAGACATACTGCCAATACCTCCAGCTTCACAAAGTGGCAATAATTCCAGCCACCTTTCAACAACGTACAAAAACAGCTCCAGTGACCACGATGATGGAAAACAAGCTTCATGTGTACAATCACAAAGAGTGAACATTGGCTGTGTTTCATACAATGGAAATTTTGATAAAAACTTCAAGTACACTTAGATTAACGCCAGAAGAACCTTCAAGATTTACAAAATTTAAACCAGAAGTTGATTAGACATAATGGAGCTTAAGAAAAACTGAACCAAAATGCTCATTAGCCAAATAAAGTCCTGTTTCAATTTCCACTTTTATATGTGTTCATGTGCTCTGCTCTACTCTCTCAGTACTGTCAGGGGTGAAAATGGGGAGGTGACCAGATAAGGAAACAGAATTACCATAGCTGGATGAATCTTTATTTTTGTAATATATAATTTTCTGAAGAATAAAGATATTAACAGTCAAACGAATACAGCACAGAATCTTACTGAAAGTTTTCTTTAAAGAGGAAAAACAAGGAACAAGTGAAAACTACTGAAAATTCTACTGTATTATCTGAATTCACTTCAAGTCAAGTATTTCTATTAATTTCTGGCAGCAGCTCTCTCTCTTTGGCTCCAAAGTAGCTGCATCCGCTTAAAGATACTAATTTTTTGATTCACAATTCACTGAGGACCTGATTTCCAGCTCAAGGCTGGTGAGCAATTCATGGAATGTAATGGCTGGTGTCATACAGGGGTGTCAGACCATGATCTCATGGTCTCTTCTGGTCTTAAACTAAAACTTATGACACAATTTTGCAGCTAATGTCCTTGGAAGTGAACTCTATTTCCATTTTAATGCCGATGGCGTTAAAATACAAGATGACGTTAGAAGCTACACACACATTTGACTGAAAGATGAAAGGTAACAAAAGAGAACACGGGATAATAAAAAGCAGCTGCATGAAGTAAGTTTTAAAGTAACAATGCACATGCTTAAAATAGTGTGCTAGACAACACTTCAGAAAATTAGGAAAGAAAAAACCTGGAGTGTTTACAGGGCAGCAGAACTTTTTAGGGTTAACTGTGCTTCTGCCCAGAAAGCAAGTGAGCAAGAGAGCCCAGAGATCGAGCAGCACACACACACACACACACTACGGTGCACAGAGATATAACACAGCTACACCGAGCACACATTGTAGCACTGGAGCACTGAACAGATTAACCCTCTCAAGCTCCTTTCAAGCCAAATCCCCACTAACTCCCTTCCCTGCTTTTCAAGCACTGGAGCTGGATCCGCTGGAATGAGTAAATGAACGAGCAAAGGCAGCAGCAAACTGTGAGCATTGTTTATGAACAAAGAGAAAACTGCACACAGACTCCTCATCACTTACATAAAATCAACAAAGAATGGAAGAGAAAGGACAGCAAAAAAGAACACAAACTTATTTCTATCTTTTTTTAAATGTGGTAAGAATTATTATTCTCCATTTCAGAGTTGGAAAAAATACCTGGGTGAGAAATACAGTTTTCTCAAAATAGAAATCCTTCATCTGGAGATAGAAGAAATGTAAGTGCTAAACAAGAGCACACAAACAGACAAGCTTTAGAAATATTACAAAAGCCAAAAGCAAATGAACAGCTTTCCAGAAAGTAGTGAAAAATCTCAAAATCCACCATGCAACAAAAAAGAAAATTACAAAGGATCTTCCTGGATGCAAAGTGAACTCTACTAAAATGCAAGAGAAAGAGGTAAGGCTTTCTTCACCTGCAAATTGCAACACATCAAATCTTCTCAGTAACTGAGCATTTGTTCAGTTTAACGCCGCAACAGCTGTTTGAGTCTTTGCTTGAAGGGGGAACTGCAAGCCTTAAGTCTTTAAAAGTTGAGAGAGACGGAGAGAGAGAGAGAGAAAGAAAGAGAGAGGGACAGAAAAGGCTGCGCTTAATAAAAGCCCTGCTCAGATTACAAAAACAAGTGTTGTACTCACCCCCACCCCTTCAAGTAATGGGTAAATTTAGATGTCTCAGTTCGATAAATCTTTACAGTCCCCTTGAGACTGTCACCAGTGTTTTATTGTCTGCAGCTTCCTGACCCTCACCTGATAAATTAGGAACCGTAGAGATTAAAACGGAAACCTTATACATAATTTCTGAAGATATTTTTGGGGTTACCCTCGGAGGAGAAACAGGATTCTTAATAAGGGGAAATATGGGAACTGCTGCCTGCCTACGCACGAGCTGCTGGAGACAAGACACTCGGGAGAGGAGGAGTTGCACATACACAACTCGAGCATCTGCCTTTGCATCATTTTGTACTCAGAAAGAGCAAATCTACATGCACTGTATCTAAAGGCAACTGTTTGGCATTCGGATTCATCTATCATTTTTTTGCTGCCGTAGAAAGAAAAAAAAGGAAGCTAATGCACTGCTTACTTTTCAGAGCTACTGAATTTTTCCTATAATCTTCCGAAACCTGAACTTTACTAAAAAGAAGAGACCAGATCACCAAATCCTACCAGCCAGAGATGGACGCAAGACAAGATTTTCATTTTTAAGACTGTTTTGTACTCAGCAAGGCACAGGATAAAAAAATTGTATACCAGCTTGGACATGGTTACAGTATCTCAAAATAGCAGATGACCAGTTCACTATACTGACCATGCTGGCCTTTCTTTGGGACCATCCTGGACCAGAGAGGAACAGTGAACTCTTGCATCGCACGCAATTCCTGCACAAGATACAGCTCCTGAATACATTCTGCTGGACACAAAAATGTCCTATCCTTTACATTTATTAAATGGGCTTGGAGCTGGCAATGGATCTTTGTTGCCTCTCTCAGTAACAGGAGCACCCAAGCAGGACGACGCAAGTGACGAACAAGGAAACAAAGTGCGCTGGGCAGCGCTGCTGATCCTCCTGGTGATAATCCCCACCATTGGGGGGAACATTCTTGTCATACTGGCAGTGTCCCTGGAGAAAAAGTTGCAATATGCTACCAACTACTTTTTGACGTCCTTGGCGGTGGCAGATTTGCTCGTGGGTCTGTTTGTGATGCCGATTGCCCTTCTCATGATATTATTTGGTAAGTACAGCATGTTTGTTCCATCAGGCTTGAACATGGGGTACAATCTGGGGAAGTCAAATTTAAGCAGAAAGACTGTTTGCTTTCTACCATTACAATTTTAAAAATCACTTGCATGAAGGCTGCTAAATCTTCTCTCCCTCTCACCTTAACACAGCTTACTGCCTTTATGGGAAGTACAACCACCGTGGATATTCATTTCTTTGAAACAACACAATCAAAAATCACCCAAGATTTAGAACTGATTAAAATAGGAGCTGGACACAGGGAATTCCATTTTGTACAGTGACATATAATTTTTAACATCAGCACAATGCTGGTATTTTTTGTATTTGGTATTGAACTAATTGCAGGCAGTCTTCTCTTAAAAAACTTGAAATCAAGACTAGGTACCTGTTCAGAACACTGAAGAGGTTTTGAACTTTCTAGGAGTCATGCACTTGATTTTACCTGAAATTGACTCCAAGCTCCATGAGCAGAGGTGGTCCCTGGCACCATCAGTGACAACAAACTTTACCAGTACTAGTTTCAGAGAAATTCATTTTCTCCCTCCCTGGGGAAAGCAGCAGGTTTGTAAAGGACCACAAAGAACTAATTCATCTGTCAAGCCAAGGAAGCCTCAATCCACGTACCTCATGTTTGAGACTCACATTTGTCATTTAGTCTCTTTTATATGAAATGAATAGGTCTTTTTTACATGAACATACATTGGCTGTGACATTTACTTTCTCCTTAGTCCTTACAGAACAAGCATGATTTTTCCATAGTCTCTCATGCCCAGCTTTATTTCAGATATTGCTTCTGACAACTAATCAGAGGCAGCTCCATGGGAAAGTCTCTCCCTTTTACTCCTAAAGTTTCTTTAAGAATACATTTTAAATTGTTTATTCTCATATCCTAAATGGAAAAAAAAAATCAGACAGGTTTTTCAATTAACTTACAGATTTATACAATTATCTTTAAGGTATAGATACCACTGGGCCATAGATAACAAAAAGCTGCAGGAGTTCATTTTCCCTAGGCTGCACTCTAAGAGTTGCCCGAGCAACAAGCAAACACAATCATAAACTTTATTTCAGAAAGGCCATCAGTAGCTTTTGTTTGCTGCAGAAAATTGGTATCACTTTATTAACAAATATGTTTATTCACTAAATGCCTTGAGACTGAATTTCTGTATATTCCAGACTGCTTCTCCCTAAATAGAAGTGTGAATTGGAGGTCAGAATTCAGTGTTGAGGCAATAAAAGGTTTGGCACTTTTTTCAAGCAACAGTTTCTAAAAAATGAATGTACACAAACCAGGACACTGATTTTTCACTTGGAAACAACCAGTCTCTTATAGAAAACCTTGGTATGTCATGTATATGCACATGTGTGTGAGCAGGCAAGAAACAGATATGTATGTACATACACACAGATACTCTAACTGCTTAGTTCCTGCTAAATGTCTCATTAACAACAAAACTACTAACCATAAAAAGACCTAACACTGATTAGCAATAAATATAAAGGGAAGGCAAATTCTGGATTTTGTGGAGTTGGTTTTTTTGTGGCAGTGGAGTCTTTTCATTTTGGATTTTACTATTTTCATTTCACTAGACTAACGAATCTTTTCTTTATAACTTTATGAAGAGACTATTGCTTCTTAATCTCTCAGTTAATCCAGTGCTAAGCCTTGGTTACAACAGTTTAAAGCATTCTAGGAATCTTAAGTAAAACAAAAACATCTTTCGTGATGCAAGAAACTTACCAGAAAGTAGTAAAATCAGTTATAATTAATTAGGACTGCAACCCACCTTCCACATAACAGTGGTTAAAACTCAAGTTTCTTGCATAGAAGTCTCTCTTTGGCAGCCAACCAGAAAAACTGCCTTGCCCTTTCACCAACTGGGAGAAGATGCTGAGGTGTTTATAGAAGTTCACAGTGTGAGCAAAACATGAGGAGTTACTGGAATGAAGTTAGAACAGACATTTAAATATATGATAAGTCTAAATCTTGAAGCTACATTAGCCAGATAACTACTTGAACAAAGAATTGTCATTGATAGCCAGACAGCCAACTAAATCCAGCCTCCTGGCACTTCCACACAGGAATGTTTCCATAATAATGAAAGAGCCGGGTGCAGCTTCTAGATACAGAGTACAAATATTATGCTTCCGATTTGAGATTGATATCTAATTATGTGGAGATTATATGAGGGAAAAGGTGTGAACTGAAGTGCAGTCACACCGAGATCCTGACTGTACAAATTCATGTCTCACAGGGTGTTCAAAACCTGCTATAGATATTTGTACGCTTACCAAAAATTCCTCAGAAATAGACTGTCTCTGTAATAAAGATCTGCTCCTTATGAAAATAAGGAAAGAAATTAATCTGTAACTCACTTGCAGGTGTAATGTCATGTGCAGCACATTATTTATTCTCAGCAGAGCATACACAAAATGTACCAGCATACACAGCAATTTTAATTTAGGAGAGCAAATGTCAGAATACATAAACATTTCATAGCTTTTATAGCTTATTAAATTCTTCTCATTTCTTAAAAAAAAAAAAAAAAAAAGAGGGCTCACTAGGATATAATTTCATTCTCTGAAATCTAGTTTTCAAACTAGTTACTTAAATTTCTAACACTCAGAACTACTGAAGGAAAGCAAAACTGTTGCTATTCACTGGATAGTGAAATTGGCAAATAAACATGAGCGATCCTCTCATCTGTAAAACCTGCAGCAGGAAGAAGTCTGATGTCCATGGCTTGGTGGGCAATGGGTTACTTGGAGATAGTGCATGTACCGCCTTTAAAAGCATATTCTCTACTCCTGATATTCATCATAAAATCAGAAGGTAATGCTGCTTGTCCTAGGCTGAAAACCACCATTTTAATCTATCACAAGCAATCACTGTCTTAATCTTCCCCCATTACTGATGATGAACCACACCAAATCTTCCCTTCTTGCTTGTGTGAAGCACCAGAGAAAACTAAGGAGCAAGAGGGCTACTTTCCAAAATCTCAAATCCAAAGATACATTAGAAAACACAAGTTTATTCCTCACAAAATAACTCAATTAAAAAAAAAATTACTTTGGTTAAACTAAAAAAAATTAGAGTGCAGCCTGGAGATACCAGACCTTGGCAGCACATGGAGCCGAGTACTGACATGAGGGTGAACACCCCCCACACAGGCTACAGACACACACCCCCAATGTTAGGATTGAAGCTTAGGCTTAAATGAGCTGGTGACAGAAAACGCCCATTTTCATCACAGCAAAAGCATCATTATCTAACAGCCACAAAGCCCTGTACAGGTAAGACATTTCTGCAGCCCTTATAGCAGAAGAACAAATGGTTTCCAAGACTATTTAAATATCTCTCTTATTCATACTTATACATGTACACAAGGAGTGCTTTCTCTTGAGATTTCCAAAAACCTTCTGGCTTACAGCAAGAGCAGTTCTTTTATACTATACTTTGCTTTAAGGATTACACATTTCTAAGGTATTTCCTATAAATAAAGCTTTCCTTAAATAAAGATTAATCAAGGGTAGATAGTTGCAGTAAAAGCTCATCTTACTTAAGGAGCAAGACAAATCTTAAAGTGTGGATTTGATCTTGTTTTGACTCAAAATAAGGAAAATCTGCAAGAGCAGCACTGCTGCAGTACTGGGAAGACATGAGCCAAGGTGTGTAGGAAGAAGGAATTTCTTTTTAACTTATACAACTTGACAGTTGGAGAAACCAGACAAGTTTTCAGGCAGACACATTTGTCAGGTAACCAAGGCATTTAAAAATAATTTTTAAAAAATCCAATCCCCTCGCTTGTTTAAATCAGCTTTTCAACTTCCAAGAAAACTGGGAGTGGAGAATCCCAGTCAGCTTAGCAAATGCTCTGGTCTCCTCTGACAATATGGATTTATATCAGGAGAATGGCATGCTTATGGCTTTGTATCACCTCTTGGCAGGACATACTCATTTTACCTTCTGAATCATAAACAGGACAACAACCAAGCAGGTCACCATCATGTTTGAGGGCCAGAGGTGCTTTCTGAATCCCAAAAGGAAATTAATATTCCATCTTTTCCCTACTCCCAAACTCACAGAATAGGCCAGTGATAGACACCACCACCAGGAAAGCACAAGAACTCATCCCAGAGCAGTCTCTGAAACACCAGGCACAGAGCTTCTAACGCAGGTATAACCAACAAATCAAAGTAAATTATAGCAAAATATGCCACAGAATAAATCCTAGACAACTGTGTGACTCTTCCAGATTTCAAGGGATCAGTTTCATTATATGTTTCATTTAAATAATAATAATCATCTTCAGTTCTTATCAGTTATTATCAGCTACTGCATTTAAAATCAACTTTGATTTTGTTTGGATAAAAAACATCATCTCATACACACAAATAGAGTAGGACATAATACTATAATCATGAGTATGATAACTTACTGCCTTCAGCATCCAGTTCAAAATTAGAGAAAAGTAAAGAAGATACAAACTCTCTCTGTTGAGTTGCACTTGTCAACTCACAAAAGCTCTTACAACTCAAAAACATACGGGGTTGCTTTGCATCAGATCACTGTTTAAATGTATCTATATTTAAAAGAAGGAAAAAGGCCTTTTATTGCAAGACATCTGGGGGCTTTCTTCTGCAAACAGTTAATTAACTAAAAAAAGGAAAGAATTTATCACACTGATTCTCCAGAACGCAAAGCAGTTATAAGGCCAGGAGTGGCACACAAGTACTTTCCAAAAGAAGTACGAGCTGCTCACTTGAAATCCAGCTGTGTTACCTGCCATCCTTCAAGTTACAGAATACAGTTTCCATTGTTCATGTTTTATCTGAACTAACCCTTCATGACAAAGTCAAAAGAAGTTGTCTTAATTTTCTGGAGCAAGCAATAATATTTCAAGCCCATCGAATCACTTATTTCTTTTAACTGTTTTATTTTATTATTATTACTACTACAGCTGGTTACTTGAGCCACAATACATTTTGGTTTTCTTTTTTAAAAGAAATCCATTTCAGAAATGCACTATACTTTACTGACAGCTAAAAGTGCAGACACCAAAATTAAGGATGAGTAAGTTTTTCCTAATATACTAATTATAACTTTCTCATACCTGCCTGACAGAGTAATTTTTTTGAAGCATAATTTCAACCATCGCATCTATTTTTGGGAAATAGGTATGGTAGATACTAAAATTTACTGACTAATAAACTGAAAACAGACTGCCTCTTTCCCTCGTTTCCCTCACTGCTTAAGTCATCCTAACCTGGAATCCTCTGCTTTGAGGATGGCTGAGGTTCAGTTCAGGGCTCCATCCATCCATTCTCTTTGTTTAACATGTTAGGTTTCCCAGCACAGGTAAGAGTGCAGACAAGTACTTGCTATGTTTGTCTTTACAAAATTTTCCACCCTCTGGAGTTTATAACTCAAGTCAAGGCAGCATCATTATCATTCCCATCTACCAGTCAGATGGTGAAAAAATGTTTTAATCTCAAACTACTGCAATGTTACCACATTGATAAGACTGGACATTCCAGAATTCTATCTCATTTGGCATTCTCAGCATGCAGATCCATTTATTCTGAGCAGGGAAATTAAAACCAATCTGACTTATTAGAAACAGGTTTTTCCCTCTCCCCTGCTTAATCTCCATTTAACAAAAAACTGATTTCTCTGGCAATACTATTAATGTGCCTCCTGACTTGAGCACGGCTGAATTTTATAAGGGAGAAGAATGTATTTAGTAAAGCAACTTCTATCACTAAAAACAGAAAAATCTTCCTTGTTCAGACATTCTTCCTGAGCACTACAGAACATCCTTAAAGACACACAACAGTAAAGTGCACCTCAAACTGAACACTGCCTGCACTGGATTGCAGTAGTAACTACTTCTGAGTGAAAATAGACCCATTAAGTAAAGAATAGTAAGAGTTCCATTAAAGTTAATTTGGTATTGTAGACACTGATAGGGGAGACACAGCTCTCAATACTATGAGCCTTTTGGAAAGCTGAACACTACAAAGCCTTTACCTTGGACACAATGCAGTTGACAGACCCTCTGTTTGCTATAAAGATGCATATTAAAGATAGGTCATTACTGTAAGAAACAGGATGCCAGACTTAAAATCCAAGCCATTTTTATTTCTGGGGGAAAAAAAAAAAAGGACATGCATGAAAGCATTCAATTCTTATAAAATCATTACCAAGACAGAACAGCCCTGCTGTGTCACATTAGTGCTCAACTCTATTTGTTCAAGTGACACAGAAAACTCATTTTAAAACTCTGTGAACTAGATTCTTCAAAATCACCACTAAGGTTAAACCATGGCTTTACAATGATTGACTAATACACTGTTTATGACCCTTTATCTTCTCCCCTTAATATTAAAACCTTGAATCATAGGACTATCAAGGAGAAACAGCTGAAAATAATAATTTAGCAGCAGGCTTGCAAAAGCCAAACACGGCCATGGTCCATTTTTCATAAACTTTTCAATCCAGAAACCTTGCCACAAAAATGCTTTTGATCTGAAAAGGACAAAAAGACAGGGAAAAGCTTATAATACACAAACAGTCTGATCAATACAATGGCAGCAATCCTGGCAGTGAGGATTGATACTAAAATGTAAGACAGAATTCAGCTGAGACAGTGGCAAAGCTCATTTCCTGTAGTACTATGAACTTCTCAAAGGTACCGATGCCATGGGAAAATCACACACTGAAAATTCTCAAACAGCTTAGATTCTAATGAGTTTTCTGTTCTCTTTCAGACAACACCTGGCCTTTACCAACTGCCTTGTGTCCTATCTGGCTGTTCCTTGATGTCCTCTTTTCCACAGCTTCAATCATGCACCTCTGTGCCATCTCACTAGACCGCTACATTGCGATAAAAAAGCCAATCCAGGCTAGTCAGTACAATTCATGGGCTACAACAATCATCAAAATCATCGTGGTTTGGCTCATTTCAATAGGTATGTGAGACTTGGAGACTGGGAAAGGAACGCAAACTTTTTATGTCCAAAACAATAGGTGAAAGCTGAGCAAAATGGAAAATTTGGCCAAGCTGGCCTAAATCCACCTCTTGGATTATACATAGGTACATCATAAAATTCTGCTGCTTCTTATCAGGCTCACCAGAAAGGACAAGAATTGAGTCAGGATAATCATCACTCTTCATGCTCCTAAAAGGTCAAAAAATCAGAAGACTACCTGCATACATAGCATGTCTCCCAGGAAAGCAAGATTTCAGGCACCGCTGTGGTGGTCACATTCCGTCCCAAACACAAATTCAAGCCTTGAGTAGATGCTGGTAAAATCTGTGCCTTAGAATTGCCCCATGAAGCATGTACAGAAAGGTTAATTGCTTATATCAAAGACTGAAAGATAAATGAGTGGCTGGTAACATCCACACTGAATGCTAAAATGTAGTGCCAATACAGCATATAAAAACCCTAATATCTAACAAAATAAACCCCCAGTTTATACAAAAGATACCAACATACAAACTTTTATGATATTAGCATCTCTGTGATGTGCATGCAGCACCTCACCTGTCTTTAATGTTTAAAACAATAAATCTGTTAAATGAGCTAAGGAGGTGAAAACATTTAATTTAAATAATTTAATGCATGCTGCAGGGACTATAGTGCTATATGCTCTGTATGCAAGAAAAACCAAAATTATTCTGAATTACTAAGGCAAATGATGTATACAAGAATGGGTACAATCACCTTCTTGGCTGAGGCAAACATGCCTAAACTCAAAATTTCCAACTTGAAAAAAATTCTGGAAGAGCTGTGATGATAAAATAGAGATTTCTTGTATCACCAAAAATAAAGAAAACAAAAAAGAAAAGTTAGCATGACAACACACCTACAAGTTGACCTTTTAATGCCTGTTTTACTGCTGTACGTTCAATTTCTTTTTATCTAACACAAAACTACTCTGCAGCTGAGCCAGGTTCTCCAAATCAAAGGTTAATTTGGTTCACTCCTTGTTTTAAATGTTTGCTGTATCTGAAGGTGTGCCTATGATGGAGAAAGGGATCAAGTTCCTGAAGAGTAATCAGTTTTGGTCTTGCTGCCTTCAACCAACTTCAGTAAGGAAAGTAGCAGAGGAATACACTAAATCCCTAGATCTCATTAAGTGGTATCAGAAAACAGCACAAATAACCTTCACCAGACAGCAAGGAACCTGTTGTTTTTGTTGCAATGTCAGACTGCTGGCAAATGAAGTGCTGACTGTGATTTAGTGGTTATAAAAAATTCATTTAAAAGACAAGACTGCTAACGTTTTTTTAAATGAGTGGTGAATTATAGAGCTAGCCATTCTCATTTAAACATTTCTAAAACTGCAGGAGACTTTAAACAACAAATCCATCTCAAAACAGTCTGCATAATTCTGGCAACTATTTAACTACTTGTATATATGAAAGAGTCAAGCAGGGTGAAAAAAATCAGCTGTGTCCAGTCACCTGATGTGGTTAATATATGAGGGAAAGACAAGATTTATGTATTTACAAAACTGTCCTTCAAAAAGTGCAAAGGTTACCCCCGGGAAGAGGAAAAAAGGGGCAGGTGGCATTAGGAAAACACATTTCACTGGAGGAAAGGCCATATCAATTCTAAAAACTAGAGTCAAAGCAATTAATGTGTTTTACACTTTAAAAGTTGGCAACTTTGTACTGCTTCCTCAATCACTAAGCGTTAGGTTCAATCTCCTTAGAAAGGGCACTCTGTTAAAGCTCAGCTTGCCAAGTCTTAAAAAGTACTGTTTGCCCAATTCCCCGCACGATTCTCTCAACAATTCTCGTTGTGTCCATCACCCTGTGCCTGCTCCAGCACTCAGGAACCACCTTTCTTTAGAAACTCTGAGGCTTCAGACCCAATGAAGAGGTTGCAAGCAATTACCGTGTGCTGAAGTACTTGTTTTTTCTCCTGTAGGCATTGCAATTCCGATCCCTATCAGAGGCATTGGAGATGGAAACACCAACTCTACCAACATCACGTGTGTCCTGATGCCTGATCGCTTTCATGACTTCATTCTGTACGGATCGGTGGCTGCATTCTTCATTCCCCTCGCTATCATGATAGTCACCTACTTCCTGACAATCCAAGTGCTGCGCAAGAAGGCCTATTTGATCAACAAGCCCCCTCAGCGTTTCACCTGGTCAACGGTGTCCACCGTGTTTCAGCGTGACACAACACCCGCCTCCTCACCAGAGAAGGTGGCCATGCTCAACGGCTCCAGAAAGGACCAGACTTTGTCCAGTGACATCCCTATCTGCAGGACATCTACGATCGGGAGGAAGTCCATGCAAACCATAACCAACGAACAAAGGGCGTCAAAAGTTCTGGGGATTGTTTTTTTCCTTTTCTTGTTGATGTGGTGCCCATTCTTCATAACAAACATCAGTTCAGTTCTGTGCAACTCCTGCAGCAAGGAGGTTTTTCAAAAGCTTTTGGAGATATTTGTCTGGATAGGATATGTATCGTCAGGAGTGAACCCTCTTGTATATACACTCTTCAACAAAACATTTAGGGAGGCTTTCAGCAGGTATATCACTTGCAACTATCGGACCACAAAGCCTATCAAGGCCCTTCGGAAGCGCTCCAGCAGGATCTCTTTCAGAAGCTCTGTGGCTGAAAATTCCAAGCTTTTTGTCATGAATGGGATGAGAAATGGGATTAACCCCATTATGTACCAGAGCCCAATGAGGCTGAGGAGCTCACCCATCCAGGCATCATCGGCCATTCTGCTGGATACATTGCTGCTCACCGAGAATGAAGTTGACAAAACAGAAGAACAAGTCAGCTATGTATAGTGGAACTGCAGCCGTGTCTGTATCATAGCATGACTGTATGTATTATTTTAGATAACTCTGCTATAAGAGGGTATAAATACTACTGTTTTCTGTTATTTATGCAAGCAATATCTTATAAATTTATATTAAGTCCTCTCCTCCAAAGTCTCCTCTACTTTAACCCCAACCCCATGGTGGCAACCACAACTTCATTCCATGAAAAATGACTCATGCAGAACTGTAGCCTAAGGAAGAGGGAAATAAATAAAACCTAAATCAGTTTGAGTATCTGACTTCAGTTCTCATAATTTTCAGTCTCTTCAAAGCACATCTTTGTAAGAAAAGCATTTCTGTCCAAACACTACTTTAACATTCACTTTGGCAAGAAGACAAAACTCTGTAGGCTGATGGTCTACAATGGAAGTAGCAGGGAGATACAAGCTCGCTGGTTTTAATTTGCATCTCTGTGAAGAGACCAGCACACAAGCTCACTGCATTCCCTCCTACAGATACATTCCTCTGTTAAGACTGCATATCCACATATGAGCTTTTCTTGTTCTCTGAAGGTATCTGAATCACAAGCAGAATCTCTAGCTCCAGAGACCAATGTACATGACCATTCCAGAAGGCATGACTAAAAATTCCATGTGTGGAAATATTTCTTTAATGTAGGGATGGGCCAAATATCTCACCCACTTGAATTTCATCTCCATTACACTCACATACTCATTAAGTCCAGTATTGTTAGATTTGGCATAGAAAATTGCCCTTTTTCCTTTTCATATTAAGAAAATTAAATATTTAATCAAAATAGGATGACACATGACCAATGATCACGAGTAAAACAGGACAGGCAGTGACTGGAACATCCCTATAATTTATATGAACAAACTTCCTTTTTTACGACCATGGGAACTTCAGTGAAAGCCTTCTCTCATCCAGAAAGTAGAAAATTCATAGCTAGAATAGCTACTTCACATGAAAATACAAGCAAGTGTTTCAGAGACAGTAGAGGCAACACTAGGTCTAGCAGTACTAGCTAGACATGCACACATCTGCAGTTTAACTTAGCTCAAATTTAATTGGACTAATAGCATAAGATTGGAATCACAGAATTACACTCTCACAAATATGCTCAAGACTTCCATGGGAGTACTAAATTCATAGGAAGAACTGTGTCCTCACAATCCACAAAAGCTACCAGAGTCTGTCATTTGGGAAATCGGAAGCTTCTGACAGTTCCAGACCATCCCTCTATGGGAAAGGAAATTGGATTTCCCCAAAGTACTGGAGTTCTTGCAGCAAACAGCCAGCTTACCATTTTTTCAATAGTTTCCATTTACAGTAAAATTTTCAGCTCAGGCTTTGTTTTCATTTTTCATGTTTTCAGCATTCTTTAGTTAAACACTAAAATTATGGACAGAAAAAGGCTTACTTTTTTTTCATCTGCAGAACAGAAAGTACTAAAGATAACATGTCCTTCCAACATTATTTATATATAATTTAAAACATATGCAAGCTTGAAACAGCCTACCATAACAAGTGCTAGAAAGTTCCAGGAGAAAGCATTAAAAATACATCTGTGGTACTTACAGTAAGTTGTCTCCTTCCTCCCCTTTTTGGTGATAGTCACTAGCCACTTAAGTCAGAATAAGCTCTAACTGCCCTCACTTCTCTTTAGTTAATCAAAATTTGTTTAAGAGGATTCTGTAGTCAAAAGCCAGAACTGACGGACTCCTATAGCTGTGAAAAACACCTACATTTAAAAATATTTGAGAATGAAAAGCTCTTAATAACACCTAGATTACTTTGAAGCTCAAACAGGGAGGGAGTAGGATTAAAAAATCTCCAGGCCCCCCCCAACTTCCAGGTACATCGCTGAAAACATCACAGACCAGTGCCTTATTTAACCTAGAGCAAGTGCTCTGGAACCAAGCAGAGGTGGAATTACATCCATGTCCAGAGTGATCACAGCAAAAAACATAAAAGCATCATTTGCAGCTGGCCTTCATGAGGAATAACACCAGGAGGCAAACAGGTACAGTAAAGCTCCTGAGGGGTTATTGCCCAGCAGTAAGAGAGCAAGAAGCAGTCATGTTTGAAAACGTGATTCTTGATCCCTTGAACACGATCTTGAGTCCCTTGATACTTAAGTAAATCCATGTTAAAAACTGAAAAGCATTCACATAGCAGGCAGCAATCATCTACTTTCAGCAACAACTTAAATTAAACAGAAACATCACAGAGGGCTCACAGCATCTAGAAAAAATGAGAGGTAACTTGTCTCTTGTCCAATCTTGGTTTTGTACAGCTGTCAGTCTGCAATCTGTTTTATATGAGCAGTAATTTGCCCTAAGTGTCCCAAAGAGAATGATTTAAGGACTCTTTGTAATCAGTGCCTAGATTCCATGAACAGGAAATAATCCTTGAAGAAGTCTCACTCAACAAAGATGTATTTTGTCAAGCCAGTACGTAGATTTCTCAATTTTAGTAACTGTAAATAGAAGCTCAACATGTTCCAGTTACTTAGTCAGCAACAACAAACCTCAATCAAAAGGACTGGTGATTCATCAAAAATTCAGTCCTCCTACAAAGAAAGGAAATTTCTCCATAGACAGAAACACATCAGCAAGAAAGCAAGCAGATTCCACTTAACATGCTAAGTGTAAAAAGACATTGCTTGTGCACTGACAAAGCAAATAAGCTGAGACTTCAGATAACAGCCTTGGAAAGCAGAAGGACAGAGTCAAAAGAAAGATGAAGAGAAGATGCAGAACCATGAAATAAAATGACAACATAATGGATGGCAGAGATCTTGTTTTAGCAACTGTATCTACAAGAACAGATCTGAACAAAGACATCACCTTCATTAGCAAGGCAAGATGAGAGAGTCACTGCAAGCTACTGTAGGAAAGCACAGGTTTGTTGTATGGTAACTAAGGACAACACTGCTCATGTGGTATTGACAGGAGGGATGGGAGGCTCAGGGCAACAACCATGAGCATCATCTCTAGGTAATGCAAATTTATAAAATATGTTTTTACACACTAGCTGTGAAGTGAGAGTATTTTTATAGCTTTCTGCTTCTTCCATAAAGATAGCAGCCTAAATAATAATTGAGAAAAGCTTTGCAGTCACTTGGTAGTAGAACACAAGACATTTTTACAGGACAAAGGGGTCATGCACTTCCCATTCAACAGGAAAAAAAGATTCCTTTCTCTGTAGCAAAATCCTCACAGTTCTTTTAGAATCTGGCCCACACCAAATCAACCACCTGGCCAGCTCTATGGCCTCTATACACACCATAAAATAATTACACAGATAACTAGTTCAGCTTTCCTCATTATCTAAAAAAATTTAACTGCCACATTTAATTTATTTTTAAATTACAGAAAAGCTGGAAAAACAAATGTCAAAGCTGATCTGCAACATCCAAACACTATGGGAAAAATACACTTTAGAAGAACAATAGACAAGGACGGTAGTTTTTCTGCTGTTTAATTATTTAAAATACATTAGGAGATATTTAGTCAATGTTCTGAACGCCTATCTAATTAAAAATTACAGCACAGACATGGACATAAGGACTCAGCAGTCTCACAGAGAGTAACATAATGGAGTTCAAGCCTAATAGAGTAAGTGCCTTGAAAGGTAAGTAAAGGGATTACTTTAAAAAATAAGCAAAACAGCAACGACAACAAAAACAACAAAACAAACAAACAAAAGCCAGACAAAGCCAAGCAAAATAATAAACAAACCAACCAAAATCCCAACCTTTAAGTCACCCTGAGAAACAGAGAAGCAAGAAATTCTTAACTGTGGTGATACAAACTGCATTTCATGAAGCCAGGCCTAAGCCACCTGGGGTTCTATGAGCTGCAAGCCTTTAGTTCAGGTTCTACCAGAAAACTTAGAAGTATCTAGAAAATTGTATTACTCACTTATCTTGAATCCTCCAAGAATAAGACTCTTTCTAAGCATATCACACTAGGCCATACTAGTGTCAATTTTCAAATGCAAATCCAATTAAAAAAAATCCAGTGTTAAGGAAAAGTCAAGGCACTGAGAAGAGAGACTGATGCCATAAAGCTGTCCACCAGCACATATGATTTCTTTATAGTGCTTCATAGAAAGTTTTGTTTTTCTACACAGTTTTCCTATTGTGGGAAAATCCACATCACTGCAAGCTGAGCTAAGAAAGCAAAAGCATTACTCCTCTTAATGCTTTTGTAAGATGCTGTATGTAACATCAGACTTAAAAAGTAAGTTAATGTAAGCACAGTAAACCTTGTCAAGGCACACTGAACAACCTGGGACACTGGAGCCCAACAAGGCAGAACACCTTCCAGAGCTCTTCTGGCTTTCTGCCTTCCAAGCTGGAGCAGGAGTCACAGAGTTCTGGCCAGTTCTCAGCACTAACTTAATACTACCATGGAGCACTAGATTTCTTTCTTCATATTGATAAAGATACCAACGCACAACAGGTAAGATGCTCTCCTTTGTTTCACTCCCCCTTTGTCTCTTTGGGCAACAATCAACATGGCAAAAACAACAGTAAGGAGAAAAGCAACTCCCGTAATTTTGCTTTGGCATGACACCGTGGTGTCCATTCCCATGAGACACATTGTTTTCTCCCATGGAAAAGGAAGACTTTTGCCATGCAGAGGAGAGGAAGCTTTTTCATTTGAAAATGGGAAGTTTGGCACAAAACAGGAAAAATGGCTTGTTAAAGTGTTCATTTTTACTCTTATTTTTAATAATTCATGTCAACACATGTCACAGCTAAGATTCCTTGCATCCAGGTATCAAGGTCCTTTCCAATCTCTGAAAAACAACATCATGCTCTTAAAAATTAGGACCTTCTTGCTCTCTAAAGGATCCTCTTTACAAATGGTCTACACAGGTAATGGCAACTCATCTTCAAATTCATTAAACCCTGCACAACAAATGAGCCCTTTATTCTGCAAGAACTGCCTAACAAAATCCAACAGGAAGTTTTTGCCATAAAAAAATAATTCATCAACTTCATTTAATGGTTCAAAGAATCTCAGCATTTTTGATGACAATTTGAAACTTCAGCTGCTCAACAGTAGTTTGAAAGCAAATTTAAGGACTTGGTCAGACAACCAAATTAGTTGTAAATCTCACTCCTTAAAATGTCCAGTTAACCAGTCAGAAAGCCTTAGTGTGCACAGTCCTAGAAAAGGAAAATATTATTCTGGAATTAGAAGGCAGGGAACATACTAAATTGATTTATCTTCCTCTTCTTATGCACATTGTGATTAAGGGATCTGAAATCTTTATATATAATCTTATAGGCTTATTAAAGGCAGTATTTTAGGCCCTAAGCAGCAAGCAACTTCGTGAAGGAATATTTTTGAGTTTTCAGCAGGGTATAAACGAGGCTGAAGAAACTATGTCAGATAAACACCAATCATTAATTTACTTGCCTGTGTAGACATTTCAGTTTACAGTGGGAAGTTGAAACACCTCTGAGATTTTCAAAAGCTCTCTATTGATAAAAGGCTTTGAGCCCTATTTTCCAAACTAAAATCTCATGCATACAAATGGTTTAGAACAAAGCGAAAACAATGGCAGGGAAAGAATTAATTCGAGATGTCATCGTGTATGGTTTGAAACAATTAATGTATTTGTGCAATCTGATTGTACAGCTACAATTCTCATTAGAAGTTAGATTAGTTTTGCCACATGCCAAGGGACTTTTCCAATGCAATCCAGTTGGTCAGTGGAGACACACAGCTGTTTCCAGTTTCAGACCTGCATATAAAGGCATTTTCAAATCCAGAAAGACTTCAGTAAAAAACCAATCACTTCTTTTGATTAGATTTCTGCTACTATTTCCCTGAAAGGGAAATAGTATTATATTCACACTCTCCTTTTCCAGGAAGACTGAGTAAGACGAAGATGAAATGGATTGAAGAGTAAACAAAACCCTTTTAATCGTGCAAGAATTAACAAGCAGGTATGTTTCACTAAATTCCTCTTCTTCACAACTAAAACACTGAAAATTCATTGGTACAGATCACATTAGAGTGTCTCATACTCAATTACCCAGATCATCTGCCATCTGCCTTCTGGATAAAGGTAGGTCAGAGGAGTTAAAGAAAACAAACTGTCCAAGTCTTCCTGGAATAAAATCCAAGTATCTGATCTGTTTGCCTTAAAACAAATATATAGTGTTAAAATACCAAAGGCTATGTAAACACAAAGAATACAAAAGCAGGAAACATTATTATTTCACTTGCATCATCCTGAAGTGAAAAACTGAACACAAGCCATGCAGAGCTCTCCATGTTTGGGTAGCCTACACTTATCAGCTAAGACTACATCTTCCTTTTGGGAATCTCTAGAGGCTGCATTGTTCCCTCTCCTGCCCCTTAGCCTTTTCTCAACAATATTGCACTGTGGCAAAAGCAGCATCATACAACTTAAGTCCTACTTTCCCCTGATTCTCATTCCCCTGGACTTAACAACTCCTATGAGAGCATTAAACCTTTCTACTTCATACTTTAAAGCACTGCTGCATCCCACATTGAAGCTTTCTCCCAAATCAGATTTGTTATATCCTCGTTCTGTATATAAACTGAAGTGTTTAGATACACTGCAGCACTGCTCTAACGTAAAAATAAATCTGACTACACAAACTGATCACATCTCACTCTGCAATATCAAAGACCAATTCAAGATCTAAAGTGGTAAAAATTAAAATAGAAATAATTCTTTGCACTTCTAAAAAGCAAAACACTTTAAATTGTGTTTTCTGTCTCATCATTAAAAAAAAAGCTGATCAGAAATCACAAGCACCTTAAATGCTGTTTTCCAACAGCCATAAATATTTCATAAACCATTTCAGCAGAAAGAAGGACCAATATAGAAACATCAACAATAAGGTAAGTTTGCTATCTATGATCACTGGCGAAAGGATCAGGACTGGGAAAACACAGACATGTTACAGTAGCCAAGTCAATACATCACTTCTCTTCTTGCTATTTCACAATACAGCTCCTTGTCCAGCCCTGCATTCAAACTGCAAACTCCAAACATCTCAAGCTTTATCCATGCCTCTCTATTAATTTTACAAAAACATTTTACTTTAAAGTGTCTCCTGTAAGAGGTGGCCAGTTTTAAAAAGCGAGAGGATGCGAAGTCTCAGGTTTTTATGCCATACTATTTTGACTGCCTTGTTAGTTGGGAAGAGGAAAAGCAGGCAGTTTTGAAACAATTCTCTTGCACCAGAGAGTTTTCTGATAATTTAATAGAGCAGCATAAAAATTATCTGTTGCAAAATACATAACTATTGCTTAATTTTTGTTTGGCACTAAGACAAGAGGGGGAAAGCCACATCAAGTCCTGTAGCCAGCAAATTGTGCTTTCCACCCCCAGTCTGAACCTGTGGACTGCTTCTAAACAATTAACAGCAAGAATCAGCAGCAACAACACTGCTCATGAAGGTTTAATGCTACACAGAGGGCTCCCTGGAAAGCCTTGGGGAGCCGAAGAACAGCCCAAGGAAGTTAAGTTTTGTGCTACATGAAGGGGACCCTGTAATGTATTCTGCAGCTCAAGCAGTGATTGATACTGTTCTGCTCCCTTGGGTGACATTCCCACAGCCAGGCAAGTCTGCATCCAACATTCCAGACTAACTGCTGCAGCAGCACTAACATATGCTCCCCAAAGCTCTTTCAGCATAGCTGATGTTTCGAGCCCAACAAGTGTCCCTTACACAGCTCACCCTCAAAGCACCAGAGGAACTGCAGAGCTAACACAGACAATGATCTTTTTTGCAGAAACAAGAATTTCACCAACTTCTCACATTTACTCCAAACTGTAACTGGGTAACTTGATAAATTTCATAACACACTAGAGAATTTAATCTTGCAATTCTTAGGTAAAATTTGAGAATCTAGACTAGAACATCCTTTCTTAAACCTTGATTCATGAATTCTGAATAATGAAGAAGCCACACGCATTCTTTTGCAAATTTTCCCAGTAATTCAAAAGTACAAGGAAAAAAATACTAAAAAAAAGTATATATAAATATAAAAAAATCCATGCTTAAAATACTAAAAAGTTAATTTTCAAGTTCAAGCAAAACCTTATTGCTCTAAAAATTAAATATCATGGTTTACTACATTACATTCTACCACATTTTACTCTGATATTGTGCTGTTTTCATTAACTGTAGCCATAAAAGTCAAGATGTGCTCTTGAATGTACACAGGGTTATATGTATGTGCTGGCAAGAAAGACTCACAGAGGTAAACAAGGACAGCAAAGCCTTACAGAATGTTCTGCTATGCAAATGTATTACCTAAAAATAGCGTGTTTGAGACATTTACGATATTTTTAGTTCAAATCCAAGAGGAAGATCATTTATTCACAGATGGTTGTAATAACAGGAGAAAACATACTTATGACACAAAGTGAGTTTGTGGGCTGTGGTTCTGTTACGTTCAATCAATGATGCTTTTAAGGAAATTACCATCCTCTGATTGTGTAACCTCCACCCTTACATGGATTTTACTATTCTTATAGGAGGAACAGACAAGAAGCACAAGTCTGAGCTATTCCTGCTGCTGTAGTGTACAACCCAGCAGATGAACTCACAGCTCCAGCATGTTCAACCCTACATCAATGCCATGAATTCCTCAAGAAAAATGTAGACTACATTAAACAAATTTATTCTGTTACTTCAATCCTGTCTTCACAGTTCCCCTTCTGGAACCACATACAAAAAACTCAATGAGAACTCTTCTCACAGGAGCTTCAGTCATGTTCCTTCACCTAAAACGAGATTAATTTCTGGGGCTTAGCCCACTGTGTCACAGACCTACTTACCTCCCATCACAAAACACTTCATTCAAAAGCTGCTGTATACACAGCAGCTGACAAATAACTGACTCTTCCCAGTATTGAATGCTGTATTACTTGCCTTTAAGACAAGTAAATCCAGTTAGACTTCAACAAACAACACTCCTAAGAAAGAAATGTCACTTTAGCCATGAAATCTGACAAATTCACAATCACCTGTTCTTTATGTCTCTGCACACCTGCAGTTTTATCTGGGCCAGAGCACACAATTAGTGTCAACTCGTAATTTCAGCAACAGGAAAGGTACCTGTAAAACCAGCATCTAGATCCCTATACCAAGAGACAACATTTACACAGCTTTTGGTTTATTACTAGAGAGAGTAAAGCCAGAGGTGATCTGTGGGGCCCTCTGAGCAGAAAATCCCTTCTGTCACTGCATGGGAATGCAAGGGTCTGGGCTAGACAAGCCAAGGACTCCCTCCAGAGCCGTGTCTTAAAGCAAACAACTCATCATGCATGTTATAAAAGTTATCAAGTGAAAAGTCCTGGCAACTACCACAGCCTGATACAAACCTTTCACCTCCAGAAGTCAGTGATCATCAGCTAAAAAGTTTTAGTCCTTGGCTACCAAATAAGGTAGACACCAGAATTTACAAGGACATGCTCCTCCATATTGTGCAAGCAGGTTTTGGATTGCACCTCTCCAGAAAGGGAAGGGAAAAGGCAGGGTAATATCTGAACCACTGCAGAGCAGGTGAGAGTCAAAGATGATGTCACACATTTCCTCATTGCTGGATATGGAAAGAACAGGCCCTGAACTATGCTGCTCCAACCAGATGTCAGCACACAGTAAATGGTTTAGCTCAGAGCCTGGAAAGCTCCTCATTTTGGTAGGAGGTATCAATGTCCAATTATGTTTTGCATTTGTTGAAAAGAAAAATTACACAGAAATCTGAGATCAAAAGGGCTTTGTCACAACCTGTTTGGAAAAAAGATGCCTGAAACTATGGAAGGCTTGCATGGAATTTCTGTTCTGTACACAGATGCCGAAGTCAGTTAAACAGATCCCTTGGCTTCAGGAGGGGCACAGATCTCTGTGCAGCACGGAACAAGCTGTGCTCATTGGAATCAACAGAGCAGAAGCACTTGGGAGACACCTGCTGCCCACAGAGGGAATCTGTCCTGCTGGTAAACCCCCTTCGATTGCTGCCACGGTACCCTTCAGATAAAGTGGAACAGCACAGAGCCATTTCTATGTGAGGAACAACTTGGTTAATGACAAATTGACTGCTCGCATCAGGAACCCAGACTCTAATCTCATCTTGAATAACCTCTCATCCTGCTTTTAAGGACAGCCACTAAGCCAACACAGGTTTTTAAATTACAAGTGTGGACCCGAGTATGCCCTACCTCCTCTCAGGCACACTCAAAGGCTGCAGTTTAGCTCAGTGCTCAGATTACACAGATTACTGTATTAACAGATGAAGGTGTAGTTTTTGCGGAGCCTTCCAATTCCCCAATCTAATCAAAAATAACAAAAAAAACCCACCTCAAACACTCCTTAGCTAGAGAACAGTAGGCACTACAAAATGCCAGTTCAGGACAGATTTCACTTTAGAGAACCAAAGCAAACATGTTTAGTGATGGGCTCACATTACAATTTAAACCCAGTAACCTGTCAGGGTTTAACAGTGGATATTTTAAAAAGAAAGACTATTTCAACATCTTTCTTCAGCTTTTTTTTTTTACCAAAGTCACAACCTTCAGGAACATTTAGATAGCCATTAGGCAGATATATTTGTCTGAGTACTGTTGCCTTGAAGGGGCCCAGCATAGGCACGGTATATTTAATTTTTAATTAACTCTCAATCCTGCAAATATTAATTTTTCATTTGATTTGTCAACTTCATCTGACTCTATTCAGACAATTAAGCCCGAAGTCCGGAAATCCACAGAAAGACTCATTAAGCATCTGTTGAACATTAAAGAAGGCTTCTAATTCTGAACCAAGTTTTATTCTCTCTCAGTTTTTTAACTTTTCAACATCCATTCAGTTAGCAATTGAATCACTTTGTGAAAGCAATGGCACACACATTTCCTGAAAGAGTAACAGACATCAAACTGAAGGTTGCAGAGGTGACCAAGGAAGATACTGTACCTGAACAGAATGAAACCAAGTGACTCCACAGCTGCCCGCCTCACATCATCATTCACATCACTCACCTACAAAAGGGAAACAGCACGTTCAGGATACAGTTAAAACACTTGAGAATTCTGCAAAATTTTAGGCCAGGTGGCAGTTATTCAAGAAAACAGGATTATAGAGAAAGTTAGTTAGCAGACTTATCCTTGTTCACACTGACTGCAAAACCTCATAATTTACAGCTTAAGTTGTTTTTTATTCCAGTCCATCATTACACAGACTATTCATTGTAAGCCCATTACCAACTACTTTAGGTTCATGTTTTATTTTTTTAATAGGTTCCTTTTCTGTGATACCAGGTTCAAAGTCTGCAAGTCTACTCACCCTAATGTCAGAAGGCCCTATTGCTTCTACTCAGGCCCTCTTAATTCTCTACTAAGAAAAGCTCCCATCACTTCATAGTCTCTGATTTGGACCAGAATATTAAAACTGCAGACCCAAAGCCTGTCAAAGTGATGTGCTTACTTTCTCACCACAAATTTCTTCCTGTGTGCCCCTAAGCCCACAGTACTTACAGCCACATGCAGCAGGCGTCTGATAGCCTTGTTGTTCCCCGAGCCACAGTATGCCATAGCAACAGTGTACATGCCAGAGCGACGGAGAATTGGATCCTGGAAGAGAGAGCACCAGTATTTAACATCCATCCAAACGGTGACATAGTAATTCTGACTTGAAATCTGTTCCACACTTGGGTCTGGAACCTGCAAGCAAGTAGCCTCACTGCTTAATTGTTTATTTGGGGCAAGTAACAGGACAATTACCAAGGCAGGGTTGCCATTACCAGTTTCAGGGGGGCTGAAAGTTGCTGTGCAGCAGGCTGTCAAGGAGTATATGGCAGATGTGTCATTATGCTTATTTTCTATCTGCTCTTGACCACTACTAGAGCCAACTACATGAATGACTCAGCTACAGCAACCTTATCTGTTTTTAACCATTACACCTTGTTCTGCTTCTTGTTGCTGCTCACAGGACCATGAAGACCAAGTATGAGGCTAAAAAAATACACACCTAGGCACGTCTGTTCTTGTATTTTTGATCAGAGTGAAGCAACTTGTGAAACTGCCCCACTTCAGACCCATGCAAGAACTTCTCAGGTTCAAGCCAACCCACTGTAGCTGGAGATTTCACAAATGGACAGGAAGGTCACCCATGTAACAAAAGAGTCAGGGATTAAGTCACACCTGGACTTACCTTATCTCTGCAGAGACTCTCAATGAGAGCATCTGCCTCCTCCATCCTCCCATACATGACCAGAGCAATCCCAACTGCGAGGCCTCGCAGAATCTTTTCATGCTGGGTTTCCTGTGCATAGCCAACCATGTCCTCAATAGCCTGGGCATTTTTAGATCCCAACATAACCAACCCCAGTGCCAGGCCAGCTGCTTCACCTGCAAAACACAGAAAAGCAAAAAAATGACTCTGTTCCCAAAAGTAGTAAATATTGTATCTAGAGAATCACACGAGATGTAGGCCAGCAGATCAGTTCTGGACACCACTTTGCTCAGCAACGCCATTATTCATGGCCAAATGTGCTTGTAATGACCTACCAGTCATAATTTAATGCTCTTCCCTACCAAGTTCAATTATCTCTTCCTTGGGCTAAGAGCTGCTGAGATCATTTTCTTGTCAATATTCGGCACAGTGCCATGGACACTCCTGACAGGACCTCTGAACATTACTGACAGAGAACTAAAGAACCATGCTGATCAAGAAATAAAACACAGCTAGAAACAATCTATGCTGCTAACAGGAAACCTGGGGGGGAAACCACCACCATCAAACATCAAAAACCAGATGCCTGATAAGGCCTCAGATGAGGATTTGCTTTGAAAACAGAACATTTACCTGTCACTGCATCATCCTGGTATAGATTTGTTTTCAGTAAATCGTACACATCTTGACGTGCTGTTCCCATGGCAGCCAGACCCAAACCCAGGCTGCCACCATGTCGCACAATCTAGAGAAGCACATGCAAGTTCAGTCATCATACAACAGGGAACAATATGGCTTCAGCTGAAGTAGACATCTTTCCATTAAGTTGCAAATTTTTATCCCTACGCCACCCAAATTGATCTCTTGACCTGCTAGAAATAACACTTTATTGTTCTAGGCAGTAGGTCCGATGGAAGAGGCAGAAAATACAAGAGAGGTTGAAAAGCCCGTAAACAATGAGTATCACAAGCTTTACACACAGCACAGGACACTTTCTAGCAACTTCAAGGACTTTTTCCCCACCAAGTGATTTAAGTAAAACCATAAATCTGTGCAATGTGTAAAAACTGCTGGTTAGTTATAACTTTTAAACTGAAAGGTAAATCAGTACCCATTTAAACAGTCTACAACCTCTTCTGTTCTAACAAAGGATACAGCAAAGGAGTAGATTTGCAATAAGACAACTGGGATCTTTTCACAGAATTTAAAAAAAAGCAATCTGAAATTCTACAAAGAAAAGAAGAAAACATGTTGGGACAATGATCTATTCCCAACTCAAAAAGATATTTTTCATAGAGGTCTACAAACAGCAAAGCAGTGAAGTAAAACACTTCTTATTGTGCAAGATGCATTAAAAGTACAGGGCAGCAGAAACATTTTGTGGCTTATTTCCTTGACAGCTAAGCTGTAAGCAATAACAGTGCTTGAACACTGCAGGTCCACTAGCAAAACAAAGTAGATACAACAAGTAGTAAATATGGTGAAGCTACAGTCACTGTCAAATATGTATGAATTTCCTAAAATTTTACCTAAACCTCAAGCAATTGGTTAAAGGATGTTTTAACAACCTATCTTTAAGGCCCAGAGAAGGTTTAAGTACCACACTACTGCCATGGTCTAAATTACCTCTACCCCCCACCTCTAAACCAGCCCAGCACCCTTCTGCATATTCCCAACAAAAGAGAGGCTCATTACTGAACCCAGCACATACATCATTACTGGCATTCTTCAGCTGGTTCAGCAAGTAATCGATGATGTCCCCACCATGGTTAGCATGGATGAGACCCAAGGCATAGAGACCTCCACCTTCCTGGTAGGCTGACCCTGGAGAGGTGTCCTTGGGCAGGTAAGTTGCCATTAGCTGTAAGGCTTCTTTCTCGTGACCCTGTATGTCCAGTGTCCAGCAGGAAGGGAAGACAGTGGGAAGCAAGAGGTGAAAAAACAGCAGATGCAAACATTTCATGATAATATTTAAACACATCAGGAGAAACCGTGTCAGAGCCATTACTTTCTCCACAAAAATCAGTGTTTCAGTGCTGAAAAATCAGCAAAGAATCCCTCTGTATTGAGGTTTTAGTAACCACAGTACATGAGTCTTCTCCAATCACTTGGTCACCGATCTAAACAAGGACACATTTGGCCTGAAGCTACAAAGATTCATTCCCTAGAGCACTTTAATGAGGGCTTAGCCACACAACACAATTACAAAGACTTCTTTTTATTTCGAAACAGGTTTAAATACACCCTCGCTCTGAATCCCTTTGAAGAAAACGACCACTGCTTGGGTCACTATTCAAACTTAGTGAAGCTTACTACAGTAAGGACTTTGATATCTCCCAAAATCCCCACGAAACCTGAAGAAATACACACCTACAATTTTTAATTTAATATTTTAATACCAAGAAACTACTGAACCTTTCAACTCACAAAAGAAGAGAAGAGCTAGGAATAAAAGACTCTCTCCTTGAGCCATGTTATTCTACCACCTTTTTGATTCTCAGCAAAACACGCCATAAATTATACTGGGTATCGGAGGAAACAACACAAGCACAGATTTTTAGTGCAAAGACTCAAAATATGTTACATGTTACAGCACAGTGCAGTGGAGTGAAGGCACCATTCAGAATCCACATTTCCATGTTTTCACTGTTCACAAGTCAAGCATTTATATTGAGCAGAGGGAACTGAATACGATCTCACCTTGTGTATAACACCCAAGCTGGCAGTAGCAGTAAATTTAGCCCAGTTAGTGGCCCTGGCCAGCCACTCCAAATTGTCTCTAAAAGATGAAAAGAGAAAGGTTATACAAATTTTTTCACACAGCCCATTCCTCATCCTGTAAGAAGGGTTTCACAGCACTGATGCCTGCTGTCAAATTAGAAAGTAGCTCTACATGGAATGTAGGCTAACTACATTTCCACTTTATATCTCTCACTCCTTCATCAGCCCTGATTTTTGTCTGATTTTTAGTCAAGCTCCTAGGTATGGGTGGTAGCAGTGAAAGACAGAGAACAATTGCTCGATATGCAGCCCACCAACTCTCTGGGAGAAACTCTAGCAGTTTCTGGAGCTTTCCTCAAGTCTCTGGTAAGGTCAGCCCTAGTATTTCCCTTCCAAGGGTCATTCAGCACTGTCAGTCTCTCCCCAGAAAAATACACATCATCTCAGAAATTCTCCAGCTAGTAAAGAAAGGGAACAGACATTCCAGATCTCTGCCCTCCAATTGCTCATGTGGTCAACAGTTAAATAAAGCCAATTTGTGAGGATAGAGGAAAGGAAACAATTCTCTAAGACCCTCAGAGATGTGCTTTGGAAGTCACTGCTTTGGGAGCATCAAGTTAAGGAGGGCAGCACTGTTCCAACAGCTTTAAGTAACACTGAAGCTTCCTTGCCACAGGTTTACCTAAGGAACTGGTCACTGGTTGTCCCACAATGCATAAAGGAGTTTGCTATAACAGTTGCTGTGTGACACACAGAATTCCGCACTGCATCCTGAAAGAGAAAGGACAGTACCACCAGTGAGCAAAAGATATATCCTAGGTCCCTTATCATGTTTACCAGTACACTAGAAAAATAGATTGCAAAGATCCTCAATTTAACCAGCAATTTCCCTTTAATCAGTTAACAGATTGTTAATACACTCTGGTATATCCTTAACCAGTATTTCCCATGGAAAACAATCCCTTCTATGAGTTTATGTCAGAGACATGACCACTTCAATTCCAACTTAACTGGAAACCCTTCCCTTTCTGTTTCCCAGAACTGAGCATTAGAGTGTGTGCTGCTGACATTTTCAAGCCATTCCCAGAATACCATGCAGGATCACTCCTGAGCACTTAACCAGCGGATGGAAAGGATTTTCCAATACATTTTAAGTGCCTCCTGAAATAGATGAGCCCATTAACAACAAGCCCTACCACTTTTACTGATGATGTGCATCTTATTTCACACATAAAAAACTTCTATGGTTTCTAACAATCATTTAGCTTAAGAGAGTCTAATTTACCTCTTTTTTTTCTAATTTGCCCACCCTTGAGTAACATCTTCCAAAACAAAATCAGTTACTTAATCTACTAGCACTGCCTACACATTACAGTGTCTGACTGGTTTTGTCTTCATTGTGGAAATAATGGTCTTTTAGCACATACCAGGATTTCTTTAGCCAAGCTGAAGCTGTGGGCTCACAAAACACCTCAACCAAGATACCAACATACTGTAACCTACAGTCCTGGCTGAATCTCTTCCTTCCCTCCCACCCAGCAGCATTTGCAAAGGATCAGACATGGACCTGGAGGGTGAGTTTTGCCCGTCTTACTGAACAGATGAAAAACAAACTCACCGAAAAAAGGGGCGAGAAAAACATTAGTTTCTATAACCAATCATAAAAACAAATTTTAAAAAAATCAACATGCTAATAGCAGCTTGTCATTAGGTCATACCACATGTAAGCTGAAACAATCTGATTATATGGCTTTCTTTGGGTGCAATCAGGTCTTTAGCTTCACAAGTTCAAGTTTTAAATGTTAATTTATCATGACTAAAGCACATACTTGTATTCTCAAAGCCCAGGGAGGCCATGTTAAAACATAAGACAATGCTGTAAAATAACAGCAACATGGTCAAAACAAACATAGGATGAAACAGATAAATCCAAGACAACCATACTTAACAAAGGCTCTTACCTTCGTATTTTTCAGGATCATGAGGTCTGTATTGTTGTTTCGTATTAAAAACTGCAGATGTAACTCAATGGCCATTTCCCCACTTAAAATTTTAATCATTTTTGAGATCTGGTCCTTAGGCTCTGGATTCTTCACATACAAGTAAAAAGAAGAAAAAAAATCCATGAGAAGTCAACTATGGCTCTGTTAAAAGCAATTCATGAGAGGCTCCTCTGGTGTGTTCTCATCGCCATATTCCAAAATGTGTCAAGTTTTAGGACTAAAAGGACATTGTTTCTGTCCTTGATGCACAAGCCCAAACTTGAGAGATAATCAAGTCCTTTTGTGCACAACAGTGCAGGTGAGAGAAGAAACTCTTCAAAAAGAAATGTGTTCTTCATTGAAAGCAAAAGAATACCAGTGACATCTAACATTCTGCAAGCTGCTGTTTGGCTTTACAGGCACAATGAGTCTCTTGCAAGAGGCAAACCCTTCTATCAATGTGAACCTGCATTTCCATGGAAGCTTTAGTGGAAAGGGCCACAAATTACAACACTTTACATGACCCTGCTAAGCTGCAGCATCATTCTTGTGAGCTACAGGCTTCATTTAGAACAGCTAGCAGAACTAGGAGGAATCTCTAATCCATTCATCTTCGAGAGCTCTTTGAGCAAGTCTCCTTCCTCATGATTGAACAGTTGCAAATTTATCTGCAGAAACTGAAGTTCCTTCTAAGCTGGGTGAAAAGTACACTGCAGCTCTTTGTACTGACATTGTTAGCTGCTCAGAGGCCAGCCAACCACGAGTAGTTCAGCCCTTAAAATAATTCCCTCAATTATTTCTTTGTAGTCAGCATTCTGAATTGTGGAAGATTAAGCTCAGGAACATTTCTGACCACACAGATCGTTTTTGTGTACTTGTCCCTTGGCACAGTCAGCAAAGCCATTGCAGCAGAAACTGATCCAAGACACCTTTCCTGCACAAAAGCACTGTTTACAACTTCCTTGATGCGGCAAGAAACTCCACCCCTTTTGTTTTCCTTGTGAAATATAATTTGAAGAAAACATTTCTGTTTGCCCTTAATTAACTTTAAAGCGATCTGCAAGAATCTCTCAAAGACTCCCAAGTTTCATTTGCAAACATGCATCATAGGGAAAAAGAAGGAAAAAAAAAATCCTGTCTTGGGTTCTGTTTTCCACTCTAATAGCATTTCTTTTCTTCAGCATTGGAAGTATCAGAACTGCATTAGCTGTCAGTTGTGCTGAAATGCAGCTGTATGTGCATGTTAGAATTGAACTCACTTTCTCCAATACTTGGGAAAAGAAACTAAAATATTCCAACTAGCAGGCTCAGCACTATGCAGGCCACAGGCAACTTTACTCCTTCATGGGAAAGAGACCTTATGTCAGCATCCCCTCCTGCCATTCCTGCAAAACAGCATCAGTTCTATCCAGTCAGAACTACAGCTGGATTTCCAAAGGAGAAGAAAAAAAACACTACCAAGCTAATTCACTTGCCAAGGTTTCTCAGCATTTAAATTTCAGGCTCTTTTTTCTGCAATGAGTTAATTATTTAAATATCAACAAAAAGCAAACACATGAGCCGGATCCTTCTGGTCCTCTTTTTCAGAACTCAGTAATTCCCACTGAACTCTGCCCATTTCCCCCCCAGCTTGCAGTGTCTTAACTGCTGGACTGTCAAGGCTGTCAGATATTCGGTCCTCAGAGATCATCTGTCACCTTGTCTCTAAACAAAGACAGAAGTCCATTCTTTATTAGCCAAACCAATTTAGCAACCCTCAAGATTCAAAGAGAACACATAAGAAAAACTAAGCAAGGAATATATTTTGGAAATGTCACTCACAATTTCCACAGACTTCCCTGCTGCACTAGTGCTTCCTGGTTTCTCTTCTGCTTCCATAGCATCACTGAAATGAAATAAAAATGAAAAATGCAAACCAGTTCATCACTTGTGAATAGTCAAGAACTGTAATTACAGCTGAACATTGTCCTGAAAGAATAGCCTGGGATTTGGAGACTGACTGGAAATAGGACTTTGACAGGACAAAGACTGACTATCTGGAGGTCACTGCTGAGCAGAAAACTCCCCTCCTATTCAATTTTCAGGGAACTTGAAGACCTGGAACTTGAAGGCCTGGAAAATCCTACTTTATTATTCCATATACAGAGACAACAAAAACAGAGATGCTTGTAGAAAATGAAGATGCAGAGCAGGTGAGAAAACAAGGTCAACAAAGAAGGCAGCAACAATAATTATATCCTCACCCAGAAGCCTTGAGCTCATCACTATTAGCATAGATCCTGAAGTGCTGACATGGAAATGAAACATATTAAGCTGTTGTTAGCACCTTGTTCTAATGCTTCACAGGCTGACATAAATTAGTGTGCCTTATTTCCCTGGAAAAAGGAGGAAAATGCTTGCTATGCCTGTGTCACTGACTCAAAAGCATTTATACCCAGTTCCTCACAGATGCATAAACCCTCATATTTAGCCAGCCTTGATGTAGGCAGGATCCTCCATCACGCACCATCAAAGACAGTGCAGGGAGCAGGCTGGGGACACTTTTCCCACCTGTCTTTCTCTGATCCAGGGACGGTGCCGGTGTTGGTGGATCCAGGCACAGAGGCAATGGGAGTGCCAACTGTGCGGAGGTTCTGGATGACAGAAGACAGGAACTGCTGGCTAGCACTTTCATACAGATCAAAACAAATTTGGTAGGCCATGAGAAGGTTATCATCCTTCACCAGTTTTTCCAAGATGTCGCTCACAGCCTGTGGGTCATCCAGGAATATCAGGCACTGAGCAGGAGAAAGGGAAGAACAAAAAAAATAAAAATCAGGAGAAGACATTACATACTTCAGGATGAAAAAGCAACACTACCCAAGGCCACACTCCAATTCCCTCATCTGCAGCTTCCACAGAACACCCCTTCAAAAAACCAAAACTTCTCTCTCTCTCATAGGAGACAATAGAAAATTTACAATTTTTCATGTCAGTTGAAAAACAAAACCAAATACTACAAATTCAAGACACATCACTCAAACCCTCCTATTTCTGCAGTTTTATCTTTGGAAACTGACAATGTTGTTCTACTAAACACAGAAATTTCAAAATCACATTGAAGAAGCATCAGTCATTTTGTAGGGATGTCTCAGCTAAAACAGGCATTAACACTGAGTCACATGCACATGGCATTCCAAGATTGGCAAAGACCTGAGAACATCTGAGTAACTTCATAACTGGTTGTCTAAACACTTTCAGACAATGACTTAGCAAAAAAAAAAAAAAACAAAAACCAAACACTGGAAATGTTCTGGCGAAGAATAAATAAAATTCCAAGCTGTGAATCTACCATCTGACACTCCCTATGTAGGTTTAAAATATTCTGTCAGTTGTCTATGTCCTCAAACTGCCTTTGAACATGTTTCAATATAATTGACCTATAAATTGACCAGATGTGCAATATTTACACCTCTTTTTCAAGTTGGTCTCACTTTGATATATGTTGGAAGCACATAACCAGGAAAAGATACTTCCTTTAACTGAACAAAACCCAGAGAGCAGGCAGATGTGAAGCCAAATACATCTAAAGAAGAGTAACCTTTTATTATCTCCAAACAAGACTCCAAGAAGTTTACCTGGCACACGTTGATGAAGTCTGGTTTCTCCAGATTCATGTAGATTTTAACCAGAACTCTCAAGACTTTATTACGGAACTGTTTATTCTGCATCAGAGACATACAGAGCTTCAAGCTGTAGGCCAGCATCCCAGGAACATCATTCTGGAATACAATTCAGGGATATAAAGTCTGGGTTTGGACTGATAAGCAGGATGTAGAAATTAAAATAAAGCTACCCCTCTTCTATTTTAAAAAGCAGAGCAAACGTGCATATAAACCTTGAGTTTCCTTCCCCATTTTCAGAAAAGCTTCTATGCAGGTGTATTGCAGTTTAAAGAAAAAACACTACCAAAAATGTACAGGACCAGTAGTTAAAACATGCAAGAGATTGACTTCAAAGTTCAATATCTATTTCCCCTTCTTCATCTTTTTTGTTTGAACAATCAGTCTGGAATGCAATGAAATTCACTGCGCTAATACAAAATGTCAACAAAACAAAACGTGCCAATAAAAGATCCCCAACACATCTATTTCCTCCTCAAGGCTGAGAAACAGATTTGGTTACTAGACTTCAGAAGGGTAATTCAAGATGAGAGACTCAGGCATTGAAGTCAGTAAATGCATAGGACAAGAAAGAGAAGAGAGAAAGCAAGACAGATGCCTTATGATTATCATTCTCATACACAGAAATGGGAGACATTCAAATATACAACATCAAAGTTGTAAAATGAAAAGTGGCAAAATTTAAAGGATTTAAACTATGTGTCTGGCATATGACTGAGATACTGCAGCATAACAAGATTGCACACAACCACTGAACTGCTGCAAATTACTAGAGGTGTGCTTCTCTTACTGCCACTAATAGCAACATGACTTAGCTTAAACCCTCACTGAAAGATGTTTAAGTCAGGCTGTATTGCTTTGGAGTCAGGGCAGGCCAAGACTGCACACAGCCACTTACTGAAAATTAGAGCAGCTCATCCAACTACTGGAGTTTTTTGTTTTGCTTGCCATAAATAAATCACTTACCCAGCCCTAAAGATCCCTTCCCACAGTGAATTACAGCAGACGACAAGTACAACAAAATAAAAGAGCTGTTCTTACACACCAAACTTAAGGTCTGCCCAGTCCAGTATTGTATCTCTGCCAGTAGCTGACAGGGAATACTTTAAGAAGAGGTCATCCCAGCACCTTGTAGGTCAAGGATTTCTTAAAAGTAGGGGGTCTCTCTATACTGAATAGCCCTGAGTGGCTCTTCATTCCATGACCATGTTGAATCAAACACCCCTGAGCTGTACCTTTTATTCTGTTCCTACAAAACAGGGCAAGTTCCACGGCAACAGGGATCTTGCACTTGACTTCCAGATCCATACCTGGAAAAGCCTAGCTACAGGCACCTCCTGTCTCTTGCACATACCGACTCCAGGATGGTTTTCTCGAAGACGTCCAGCCTGCGTGTCTCCAGGGCAATGCCGATGGCCTGCTTGTACTTGTGGTCATCCAGGCACCGCTGGAACATCTTGTTCACTATCCCTTCTAGCCTCTCATCCACAGGTTTCTTCTCCCCTTCCGGCAGCTCCGCATTCTCCACACACTGCTTGGTGTAGTGGTCGATACATTTTGCTGAAAAGATAATGAACAAATATGGGGGGAAAAGTCAAATTCCTAGATTTTTGCAGTTTTTTACAGGTGAAGAGACACATTCTATCAGCAAATACAGTATATGGGAAACTACACAAAGGTGAGGCACAAGAACTATTTGTGTAATTGTATGCAGATAGTAGCGGAAGATATTTCTTCCCTCTCCTAACAAATTCTGATTTCAGCGTTGAAATCTTGATTTAGTAGATATTTTAAAAATGAAACCAAGGATATGATCTTTGTTCAAGTGTCATGATATCTTAAATAAATGAGGAAACAGCAGTTGGAAGCTTCCTAGCTCCACTGTAAGCACTAGATGGTGAGACAGAGCCAGCCCTGGTCCATCATATCCTGTGTAATAGGTAAGACCAACAGATGAGACTTTTAAGAGGCATTCAAATTATACATGCATTCAACAGCTGGCTTGCTATCTTATTAAGGGTGGATAAAAACAATTGTCTCCCTCAGTCAGGTGTGCAATTAAGTGCCTAGTCAATTATTTCTAAAGTTACGCTGAAATTGAAAATAACACCAGCACAAAAATGAGACAAAGGACAATAAACAACCAATTCTCCTATTAGGAATTTGCTATAGAATAAGGGAAAAAATACCAGAACTCCTAAGTCAGTTCCATTACAGAATCCCAAAGCAGGAGAAAGAAGTATGAATAAACTGAGTAAAATCAGCTGCAGCATGAGTTTAAATGAACACAAGGACAGCAAGAGGAATACAGAGAAAAGCAGCTAAATCAAGTAGAATCTCAAAGTTACAGCAGCTTTGACAATGCGAGATCTTTTCTTTTGCAGCACCAGTTGTTTACCAATGATCGTCTCCACGTATTCCGAGTTGTCGTTGACATTGAAGAGGTCACCTGCTCCCAGGGCATAGTTCAGTGATTCCTCAAAAGCTCCCAGGTGGTAAAAAACTTTAGAAGCAACTAGAGCAGCAAACTGCCGGCTCCGAAAGCCCTCGTCTTCATAGAGAACTTCACTGCAGAGAAGAGAGGAAAGGGTCAGCAGTGTGTGCTCAGATCTCTTTAAGGCCACATGACAGCTTGATCTGTAGGGCTACAGCTCCAACCCCACATCCAATTATACCAGTGCTTTCCAGGAAACATGGAACTAGATGCTGTACTAGCCAGGGTCAAGGAACCAGAGTTATATCTCATATCTCATGTTCTTTTTAAGCAGCACACCCTGAATGATTAAGTGTGTTCTCTTACATTTTGTCCACTGACTCGGAGATTTCTGCCCAGAAGTCATTGACAACAGCATTCAACTTGTGAAGAGCAAATTCCTAAAAAAAACCCAAATAAAGTTATGTTAAAAATTTCCCCAGTAAAAATTAAGTAACCCCTAAGATGGATATAACATTTCAACAGCAAATTCTATTTTAAAAGATCTCTGCAAGCATTCACTAATCTTTGCAAGTCCTTTGCAAATAAAGGGCTGTTCACTTAACAGGTAAGACAGCCCTGGCATTCCTTCCCATGGTCTCTCTGTGATGAATGACTGGCTAAAGTGACTGATAGGTGAAATTCCCTCAAATATGGAGTTTTCAATGTCTTTGTGACAACCTTTGTGGAGCACACAGAATTGGCCTGTGGTCTCTACCAGCCAACTCTACTTATTTATATGGACACAGTACTTGAGCAGGTAAACAGCATCCAGACTGGAATCAGTCACCTGTAACCAGTTCACAGAAAAAGCAGAGCTCCTTCAGATCCATCACCACCTATGTCTGTGTCCAAGAAAAACATTTAGGGAATTACCAATACTTCAAGGTGCATCTTCTCCTCCTAAACGGGGCTGCCTTAACTGTTGAAGTAACTGGTAACCACCAACACAACACCACTTTTTGGTGTTCTATGGATTCATAGGCTCTGTGCACTGTCAAGTTTCTGTTGCTGTTTTCTTTCCATATTACTACTATGATTTTATTCTACATTGCTTAAATTATGCTAAAAACTCAACATGTTCTTCAGCTTTGAATTTTACATAGTCTAAATGCAATCTCTGGAACAATTTTAAGTAACAAAGCCCTGTTACTATCAGAGAGCTGGAAGGTTTTATGAATAGAGATTTTTGCATTTGAAGATTCAGCTTGATCCATGTTCAAAACAATGAAGTTTGCCATCTGTTATCACCTCATTTGAGCCCTTTCTTTCAGCTTTCAGGCTATATAAAATTTGGTGCCCACCTGTTGCTGTTCAATCATTAATTATTGAGATCCACTCCTTTTTGATTTTAAGCTGCCAAGGTAATGTGTCTGCTGTTATTTGCTCTCAGGTGTGAAAGCTTACCTTGAGCTGTGGCTCTTCTTCATCCAGAAGAGAGATAATTCCAGCTGCAAAACAAGATCATAGTGAGTTTTGGAGTTTTTATATCACAAGTCAGCTTGTTATTTAGCTCAAAATCAACAGAAAAGGAAGGAAGGCAGTCTCTAGAATGCTGGTTTTAAATCTATAGTATTAAATTTCAAACATCAGATTCAAAATTGTATTAAACATGATGTAAAATAGTTCAGGGACATTGTTTATAAAAAATGATCCTTCTTAGAGGAAAACATATTAGACAGGAACTCCAGAGAATTTTTTCATGTCAAGTCCAGGACAATTCACTGCTTTAAATCTTTCATCTGTTGTACAGTTTGACAACCTTTTTAAATCTAAGTAACACAAGAAACTGGAAAGGTTGGAAGGCCACAGGTTGAACTAGGCTTTCAAAACATCTTGACAAATCTAAAAAGGAACATGTGCAGGTCCAGAACAAAATGTTCAAACATAGAAAGGAATCTGGATAGTACGGAGGGTTCAGAGAAACATGATCAATAATACTGTTTGGCTGCACTGGGAGGCAGAGAACCCAACCCTCACAGAGATGTGTGAGAGCAACTCTTGGCAGCTCCATGAGGCACCTTCCCTCCCCTTGGCACCCACATTCCTGCTGGGCACGTGAGTCGTGAGCAGAGTGTGTGGAGCTGGACAGCAAGAACAGGGAGCTCTGGCAATTGGCTCCTGAAGGGTGGCTGGAGGCCTGTAACTGGTTGGTCCATGGAAACCTGGGAAGGGTGTACAGTTCAGGCACAGGGCAGCTGCTCTTTGTGTCACATATGAACAGAGAGAGTCAGACCAAGCTTTAGTGAAGCTTCAATGAATGAGCTTTGATGACATGAAAAGGTTTCTGACAGTAGCACAGTTATGTATTTTGCCTAACAAGGCCACAGAACCTCCACTATCAGAGACCTTTCAGAAAGCACAATACACATGTGTCCATCAGTAACAGCAACTCAAGGAGCACCAATGTAGCTCTTGGCAAGACAGCCAGGTTCAGCAGCCCAGCCCACAGTGCTCCCTCCAATTGTTTTCTCCAGCTCTATTCCAAGTGTTTGTTTTGGGGGTTTTTGTGCCTTTTTCTTTTTTTAATTTTAAATAAGCTCCTTCATTTGCTTGATGTATCAGTAGGAAGAATCTCACTCCTACGTACTACCTACACACCTCACTTCAACATACCAGGCTTACCTTCTTAAAACCCCTCTGAAATTAGTTAAATTAGTTCCTACTTCCCCTCAATCAAAATAAGACTTAAAGAAAACGGTTCAGAAAGACAGAGGTACCTCTGAACTGTTTCTCTCACAAAGCCACAACCAGCCACATGTTAATTTTTGGCCTGAGAATTTCTGCAAATACTTCCCATATTTTCTCACACGCTCAAGATCCCAGTAAATCCACAGCGTGTAATAATCTACTCCCACACAGGCTCCATTATCCCGGACTCTCCAGGCTGACTTTGCCTCCATAAGGCATTTGCCTTCCCGAACTCCTCCAAAGTCCTTCCTTTTCCCCCTCAGTCCCCGCCGCACCTCCCGCGGGCCCCGACAGCGCTCTGGTTTCACACGCGGGGTTCCCGTGAAGCCGCGGAGCCCCCGCTCGCACCGCACAGACACCGCAGCGCCCGTGAGGCACCGGCCGCAGACGGGACCGGTGCTGGGCTTCAAGCGCCGGTCGCGCTGGACCGCGGGGCAGCTC
>WEIV01004011.1:106539-119788 GCA_013390005.1 Calyptomena viridis
GCCCTGCACCCGCCCAGCCACCCTGCAGCAGCCCCGGGCACCAGCCCCGGCCCCCGCGCACAGCAGCACCCCGTGTGCACACCCTGGGCCTGCGAGGCGGGCAAGTGTCAAGGATCCCCCTCCTCCAGCCCCGTCCTGGTACCCGCACATCCCGGGGTAAACAGCCCCCTCCTGCTCCCGAGTGGGCACAAAGGAAAGGATACTAGTGGGGACCTGGGCCCCCGGATCTGCCACACAACCAGCCTCAGAGCCCTTGCACTGACAGGTCTTGTTTCCAATGAAGAGGTGCTAAAATTCAGACAAAAACGCGCACTGTGGTGGGGCTAGGAATGTGAGAGGAGGATGAGCAGAAGCTGTGGTGACTGCAAAGCGTGGCACATATGGGGCCTCGACAGAGGAACAACTGATCATGTACCCTGCACGTGTCCCTCAAGGTGTAACATCCCATACTCCAGAGCAGGGATGGAGTGGCCTCCCTGGCATCATGTTGTGTTCAAGATGCCACACTGCTGCACTGCCTGGCCAGGCTGTAACCTGGAAACAATTCCACTTTGGGAAACAATTATGCCCTCAAAGGACATACCCACCCCACTGGTCACAAGTTCCCCAATTCGTGCCCAGCTGAGCTGCAGTCCCCACACCACACGCTGCATGTCCAAGTCCCTCTTCAAGCCAGTGCCCTTTGGCTTTCCCTCTGCAAACACCACATCCATCCTCCTCCACACAAAACACAGCCCAACCACAGTCCCACCAGCATCAGCAGAGCTTTGCAGTGATGCACACACATCCCGTCAAAGCACGGATGTTTGCAGGAGCAAATGTGGAACTTTAGTCAAGGTTTAGTTTTAGTCAGGGCTTCAGTGCTGGCGCTTGTTACACGAGTCCCATGAGCTGGCTCTGCCAGCCGATAGTGAATGAAGGCTGCTGTGCCCAGCCCTGGCACTGGCATGGGGAAGCTGCGATCCATGGCACATGGTAAATACTTCCCCTGTGCCATATCAGAACAGGCTCCTCCAAACCAGTAACGGTAACATCTTATCGCAAGAACCTGGGAAGGGATAAACAGCTCAAAGGTGCAAACGGCCGGAATCACCTTGGCCAGTCAGTCTCTGAGCTGGTTTGGAACTGAACCATCTCTGCTGGATGGGTGGGGGATTCTCTGAGTGTATTGGGGATTAAAGCAGGGCCGAAATCCATGTGCCTGGGCCTGGATCAGGGATTCCCAACATGTGCATTGGGGCACATTCATGTCGTACAGGTGGCTGAGCCAGGTGCCTGCTCCCTGCCCATACTCGTGGCCCAGAGCCCAGCAGATCAGCAGCCACAGTGAAAGGGATGTGCCACAGGCTGGTTCCCAGGCACAACAGAGATGTGGCAGCTCAGGAACCTCACTGTGTGCCACCAATTTTAATCTAGGAACACATTTGCCCCAGGTATGACAGGTTTAGCAAGCACGTACAGCAGCCAGGGTTGGGGGGCTGACAACAGAGAGGGGAAAAAAATCTCTCGGAGAGAAGAAGAGAGAGAGAAGAAAAATCTCTTCAGAGAGATTTTCTGCCCAGGGTCCTAGCAAAAGTAACTTACTCATTGACAAGCACTAATACGCAAATAGGGAGGGGAGAGATAAAACAGAAGGATTAGGCTCCTCTTCCAAAGATCAGGGTCTATTGTTGCAAGAGCCCATGCTTCCATGCCAGCGTGGCAGTCCTGAGAGCAGCTGTGAACATGGCAGGGCTACAAAGTCAAGACATAATTCAGCAACCAGGTCTGGCCTTAGTGATGCTCAGATTTTGTATTTACAAGGATTTTTTTCTCATCTGTTCAGAGTCCTGCTCATGGTCCTATGGTCCCAGAGTGTAATCAGCACCATGATCTGTGCCAGCAGCAGCAGGAGGGGACAAGAGCATGTGCTGATCCCCAGAAACCCTCATCTCCCTGCAACTGCCACAAGACTCACAGAGTGTTTAAACTCCTCATGAGCTGCCAGCACAGCCTGTGGTGTGATGGTGCCTGTTATGCCCTGCCTGATGTGCAGACCATTTAGAGCATGGGTCTCACAGGGCTCTTTCCAAGCAGTGCTGTGCCAGTGAATCACCTAGAGATGCCAATATGCCTCAGGCATTGGGAAGTTGGCTTTCAAGCAGGCAATGCCCCAGATTTATGAAGATAATTCTTGCACAGAAGGTATAGAAAAAATGGAAGTTATTTATCTAACTCAGCTCAGAAGGCACACCACTGGCTACTTCTATGCAGCAGCCCCAATGTTTAAACTGCCAGTACAGTCACTAAAAACTAATATTTGGGACCACATAGAGCTGATCTCCATGGCCACTGCAATTCTTTAGTTAATTTTGGGTACACATGTACCACTGCCAGCAGAGGCTGGTTGGAAAGGTGAATGTCACCCACAATACCCAAACAACCTTGTTTACATTTCTTTACTTATTAACAGAGGTAACATCTAATAGCACAGACAACTTTATCTCCCTTCGTGTTACTTAAAGAGGTACAACTCAAACAGTTCAGAGGTAGTCATGAGCATAGCAGCGTTTGTACTCTCACACAAAGTGTCTTCAGAGTCCTGTCAGGAACCTGAGCAAAAACTCAGGTGTATTTAGAAGGCCTGATAGTTCTTCAAACATCCATTTAACAGTCACAGTTCTAGAGAATCTCCACAGACAGCCCTAAGTGAGAGTACTCACCTCTTACATATGCTTATAGCTGTTCAGAGTAGACACAACAGCTGCTCATTTTGGACTTCAAAGGAGGAGAGAAGGTGCTTTGTCCAGAGAAATTAATTTGGCATGTGTATTTGTAGTGTCTTGAAGTCTAAACAAAACCAAAGGTCCACTGGATTAGAGCCTTAAGAGAGGCAATTACCAAGATTTACTTCCCTCCTGAAGAGAGTAGAAAGAGGATGGGAAAAAGGCTTCTTGTGCCAGTTTTGATGATAGAAGTGCAGAGAGGCCAAATGAGCAAGAAGGAAACTGTGGGAGTCCTGAGCCCCTTAAATTCTTTCTCTCAGTGTCGCTGCTCATGAGGGCACATGGAAAAGCCTCTGTGCCAGCTGGGAGTGGGAACTGACAAGCTGAGCATTAGCAAACCTTTGCACAAGTGCTCTGTCACAGACCTGTTCTCTAAACCTTCTTCCATTTACTATTTTGGAAAAACACATCCTTATGAGATGCTGGAAAGCATTGCTTTACTTGTGCAGCACTACCAGCTGCTACCAGCATTGCTGCAGACCACCAGCACTCACTGACCTCTTCATCCATGGAGATCTTCTAGGGTCCTCAAAGAAGTAGCAGAGCAGGTAATTGTGAGAGAAGCAAATACCCTAAATCTCACCTCTCCTCTTACCCTGAACATCCTAGTCCCACTGATTCCCTTCTAGCCTATCTCCTCCACTGACCTTCCCCAAAACTCCCCTCAATCCTTCTGACCCCTGAACCCAAGCCTCCCTACTTTTCCTCCACTGCAGCTTGAACTTTTTATCAAACCAGACACAAACCCTTTCTGTGACAAATTCAGTCACAACTGAATCCCAACTGGATGTTCACTTTCTTCTGACCCAGGTGCCTTCACTCCAGACTCAGACACCTACAGGGACAGCTGAGGCAGCCCGTTTTTGTCCCATGGCAGCCTGTACTAACTCGGCCCTGGCCTGAATCCATCCAAGTCATCACACCCCTCTGAGCTTTACTCAGCAGAGGTTACTCACCGTAAGTAAACAAAGTTGGGAAGTTCCTGGCTGCCCCAATGGCTGGGACACAGTCTGACTTCCTGATGGGGAACCTCAAACATTTCCCTGCCTCTCTTCCAAAATTCTGTTCCCTTTGAAAGCCATGCCTCTTCCTGCCAATCTCTGCAGTTAATCTAAGCTTCCTTACGTTTCCTTGAGCCACCATCCCTTTCTGGATGGCACAGGGGCATAGGAAAGTAGGGCTGAAGAGTAGGATGGGAAACTGGCACAGGGTCATGTGCAGAAAGCCCAAAGTGTTGGGTCAGTCCTGATCACACAACAGGAAGGACGTCTCTGCCTGCCTCTTCAGAGACAGATGGAGGAGCCTGCTCTGCATTTCAATCCTCCACTGTTGTTAAAAATGGCAATAAATATGAAATCAGACCCAAGGATGAAGCTACCTCTTCTGGCATTTTTTTTCTGGCAGTCTTGGCAGACTCTCAGCTGGACACTTGGTTTTGGTTTGACACCAGGACACAGGACTAGCTGTTCACAGCCACCAGTCTCCATTCTTTCCCAGTACACATGTGCTTTTGACACCAGCAGTCCAGCTTTTCCACACTTACCTTTTGCAGCACTTCTCAAAATTCACCCCAGACCTCACCAAGCCAGGGGCCAGTCGCTGGGGATCACTGCATGCAGACGCAGGCCCTCCTGCCTCCCTCTTGCATCCTTCTACCTCCTTCCCACAAAGCCCCTTCTTGGCATGGGCCAAGCTTCCAGGTTCTCAGAACTGCTCCCTCTAAAAAGGCAAAGGGCAGATCCCTCAGCTTCCCAGGCTGGAGTTGCTCTGATGGCCAGAGCAGGTGGGTTTGGTTCTGCCTGGTTTGACACTGTTGAGCCCTGAAAGAGCCCACAGAGATGCCCTAAGGGCAGTTGGACTTTGCCTTGGCACACAGTACCAGATCAGTGGGGAGCAGGGTTTTTTTGAAAATGGGCAAAGATTAGTCTGGATGGCTTAGGTGCTGTCTTGATCATCTTACAGAGGTTATACTCAGGTGCTCATATGCCAAGAGCCCCCAGGACAGATGCTCTCTGCTGCTTTCAGTGTGCTATGCCAGCTGAGCAGAGCAGGACGTTCTCTGTTTTGGGAAGAGCCCTGTTGCCCTTGGCAGACTTCTGGGTGATGCAGCACTGCTCCTCATACATGCTGGTGTACCTCCTCTTTGGGCTGTAGCTAAGCTGGCTGGAGAGGTTTCAGGCCACAGTGCTTTGTTCCTGCTTTGCTCCCGGCCAGCCTGGCAGCAGAGCTGCCACGTGAGAACTCACCAACCCTGCATTAGCCAAAGTGAGAAGGGCATTCAGCATTTAAGGAGCAGATGTCCCATGACTTTGCTGGACTGTAGCAAGGTGGGGGAGCAGTCACAGCAGCAGAGCAGGGAGCTCTAAGACTCCTGTATATCCACACAGGATTAGGTGGAGAATGAAGCAAGGGGTACAGCTTGAGAGAACCCATGGCATTCTGCCTCCTCTCCTCCTCATCCCAGCTACACATCCCCGTGGCTACATCACTAGCCCTTGCAGTGCATTTCTGTGCTTCCAGGCGCTGGCCAGGATTTCAGCCACATGCCTCAGTTTCTTTCCCCTTTCACCAGCAGTGCTTGGCAGTGCTGCATGTCATCCTGCACAGAAGTGCCTGGACACAGCACAAACATGCTGCCAGAGGAGAAACTTGAGACCTGTATGGACTGTGCCTGGATTTTGGTGGTTATCCACGTGTTTCAGATGATACAGGAAATAATAGAAACACAGGACCTGATCGTGGCTTAAAGGATGTCTTAATGTGCTGATCAGGAGTCTCTTAATGCTGAACTTTCTACACTCACAGCCAGCTTAAACTGTACACCTCTTGCATTCTCCCAAAGGAACTATTTCTGCATTAGCTTGATCTATAACAAAAATCAGTATCCTTGATAATGAAAGGTGGAATTCCATCTTCAGATACCCAAATATTCATGGAAAGTGTCTTCCACAACAGAGCAGTTGAGTCACTTTATCCAAAAGGGTTCTAAGCACCAGCACCACCCAAACACCAACAGCAAGGTTGTTTTGCTTCGTAAAGCCACCCTGTTCTTAAGGATATGGAAATAATCCATCATTTAAAAATAACCTGGAGGATTCTTTCCCTGAGAAACATTGGTTCAAAGGCTCTGTATCACTCTCAGATCCCACTCCTTGTGTACCATACTGCACAAACCTGCAGCTTCATCAGGAGCTTCATGGTCTTATATATAAGGTTACAGATACACATAGACACACAGGGAAATGAGATAAATATCAGGTTTTTAATCCTTCTTTCGATGATAATGAAGGTCTTAGGACAATAAAAGATCTGTAAAAAAACACCAGAGAGGAAATACATATAAACTCCCAATACAAAAACATGTAGCTACCCATAATGCTTTGCCATGCACAGAGAGGATGGGAAATGAGTTCAGGTACTATGTGGGTAATTGGACTTAAAAACAAACATAATCTACTGTTTCCACAGTTCCTCCCATCCAAAATAACCCATCCCGGTAATTCAACCTGCTAGATGTCTACTGGTACCCGCATCTATGTAAGGTCAGCTCCCTATTACAAAGAACCCTGGGGAGTTTTGGGAGTGTTGATGGATACCAAAGACTCCTGCATCCAGGCTCTCCTGGGAAAAGATGGTCTTCGGTCTTAGCTCTGAGCTTCTTTCACTATCTCAGTTTGAGACAGTTTAAATCCAGAGGCCTCTGGCCTGCTCTGCTTCCCTCTCTGCTGACATTTGGTTTCTTAGGGACAGGTTTCTCAGAGACATTTTGATAATTGAGCAAGGCATGTCATGCAAAGCAGAAACTAAGTGATTTTTGGTAGAAGTTTCCTGGGGCAGATTGTTCAGCCAATGCAGCAAAGAACTCCAAGTCTGTGGCAAAGACAGCATGGTGCTGAGAGTGCAGTGTCCCCTTCTGGCAGTAGCCACACACTGAATCATAATCATGCAGAAGGCCTGGGCAGACAAGCAAGGCACCAGGAGGGAAGTGTTCTGCAGAAATGTGCAGGTGAACTGCACTAAAACCAACCTGACAGGTTCTGCTGCCCAAGAGAATTCATTCTCCATCTGCCTTCAACACCTTGTCTTGCCTACATTCAGGCAGAACACAACAGTATCTGAGCTCTGGGAGTGAAATGATAAATGGCTCCTGGGAGTCGACTTCTAGGGGATGAAACACAAATGGCAGAACAGTTGGTGTCATCCTATTCAAGGCTTTGGCCTGTGGCTCACCCAGAAAGGTTGGCACATGCCTCCAGTGAAGAACACGGGGTCAGTGAGACCATGGAGCTGTTAACATCATCACAGAAAGCCCAGCAGTGGAGCTCTTAACACTGAGCAGCATTTCCATAGCCATGTGTGTTTTAGGGCAAGAGCCACAACCATCTGACTTGTAAGAAGACACAGTTGGCTCAGACACACATTGTCCATCCCCGTCCCAGTGCTTAAGCCCTCATTCTTTATTTCCAACTCCCACTGCCTGCAAGGTCCACCTTATCTTCCTTCCTGTATCTGAATCCAGCCACCAAGCATCACTTTGGGCTACACTGTCCCTCACACTCCTCCCTGCTCCACCCTGAACACGTTTTTTTTCCCCCCAAAGCCTGTCTGTCCCTCAGCCCTGTGTTTAGCTATGTAACCATTTACCTTCATGGCAGTTCAAGGCTTCTCTCAGTGCTCTACAAGCAGCTCTCTTTGCCTCCAGGACACTTCCAGGCTGGCCTGGGCTGTAGATCGCTGTCTCCACGGGCAGTTGCAAGGCCCCATCCAGCACGCACTGCATTCTCCTCAGTGCTCTCACTGCCTGGTCCAGCTGCTCCTGGGGGTCTGGACGGATCATCACGAGCACCAGCACATCCGGCAGGCAGGGGAGGAGGTTCCTCACATCCCGGATGGCCTCATCCAAGTGATCCCACTGCATGAGCCTCTTCAACACACTGGCTTGCCACAGCATAAAAATCAGGTGTGGCGGAACCATGTCCTCCTCTTCCTTTCCCTCGCTCCCTGCCTGCTGTGGTTTGTGTTTGATGTCACCTGTGCCACACAGGTCCCGGGTAAATTCCACCAGCAACGAGGGAGCTCTTGATTCAGCATCGTCCACCTCCATCACGCCCACCCGCCCATTTCGCCTTCCCAGCATGTCCAGCAGGTTGAGGAGCTCCCAGGTGGTTCTGTCCACAAAGGAGGCAGGCTCCTTTGATGCCATAGCTTCCTCCACACGTCAGTTTACTGTGATGCTGGAAAAAGGAGTGGAAGGCGGTTGGTGTAGCAAAGACAGTTGCACAGCACAGGCCTCAAAAGAGGGAATGCCTGCTGCTCTGAGCAGCAAACTTGGGTTTGGTGGGACCAAATGAAGGTGAAAGGAAGAGGAAATAGCAGAGTTTTGGCACAAAGAATCAAAAATTGCAGCTATGTGCTATTTGATGTTGGACCTCTCAGACACAGGCTTTATACCTCAGCAGGCTAGTGCAAAAAAACCCCAACAAACCAATAAAAAAACAAAAACAAAAACACCACCACCAACAAAACAACAAAAAAACAAAAACAAACCAAACAAAAAACCCCCAAAAAACCCGAAAACCAAACCAAACCAAACCCCAAACCGAGAGAAAAGGGGTCATTATGTATTTTTGGGCGTCTTACATTAAACTCAAGAGGACTTACTACCTTCTCATCAGCAAAATCTAACCACATGGTAGTGACCACAGGTCTACCAACCTGTTGTTACAGCAAAGCTTGCTCACTACATTTCCTCCTCCTTCCCATCATACCTACAGCTGGAAATTCCACCCACCTTCCTTTGAATCCTATGTGTACAACTCATGGCAGTTGTGCAAGACTAAAGCCCTACTTGACTTGGGCCAACATCCCGTAACCTGCAGTTTCTCCATGTTAAAATAATACAGCTTTCCACAGCAAGGGCCCTCCTGCTGCCAGGGACAGCAGTGGCACCAGGACAGATCTTAAAGCAAGTCCAGCAAAATCGCTTCTATAGCGGAGCTGAGCAGCTCAGTCCGGTTTTTGAATTCCCATTCAAAATAAAGTCTTGATTTACCAATGTACTCTGCACACACAACTACTTCACCTCCTTCAGAAGCATCAGCTGTGAAATACCAGCACACTGCAGGAGACACGCAAAGTCAACTGCTCAGAGGGCTCCCTCACACATACTGGCAGCAGGACCAGGCAGGCAGAAGGAAGCTCAATCCACTGGGAAGGAGGGACTGACTGCCCTGGAGTGGGCCTGAGGGATGGTTGAGCCAACAACTCACCTGCCTGCCTGACTAGGGATGCATTGAAAATGATGGAACTACACACAATGCGTGGAACCGCCCTCCCAGGGTATCCACAGGTCATTTTGGAACTATGACATCAGCAGCAACCATGACAACCTGCAGCTGCCTCAAATCTCCTTTGAAGTTACCCAGCAGTTTTGGGGGATGTACTAAGAAACTCTGAGCCTTGCACTTCAAGCTTTAAACCAATTTTTCACCACCTTCTTGTTTAACAAATCTTCAGAGCTACGAAGCCATGTGAAGATCCTCACTGCCCCCATGAGACACTGGGGTAAGGCTGGCCAGGAAACCAGCCAGTGTTAACACTGAGCACTACTGAGCTGTGTGACAAAACACACTTCAATAAATTCCACACACCACACACTACAGGCACAGGTGCTGCCCGGGTACATATGGGCTCATTACTTGTTGTGCTATTGGAACTGCTATTGTTAGATGTGAGAGAGCACCTGGACCTGTGAGGATTTAGTGTCCCACTACTGTGACATCCCATCCCTAGGGGGAAGGAATCTTCCTTCCTGTTAATTATGTCACAATTACGCAGTTTTGTCTCACCAACAGTCAGCACCATGTGCAAGAGGTTTTCCCTACTAGGTCAGCAAGGAAATACTTCTCATGTTGTATGTAACAGTTGTGTGCAGCTTATGAGGTTGCAAACATTTATTGTTTAGCCCTGAGCTAAACATGTATGATGTTGTTTCCATGACAGGAGGCACAGAGGTTGCAGCAAAGGCAATAGTTTTTTATCTTCAGAGTGCAGCCTGTTCTACAAAAACCTTGCTGAGCACGGGTCCAATTCCTGTTCCATTGTGTAGCTTTGTGTCCCTACTCCATTCCTGTGCTGCCAACTCTGACACATTACTGAGAAAGAACAAAGTCCCTCAAAGTTGGAGGGGACAAAATCCAGAAATGTGCAAAAGTTAAACAGATTTCCATTTTATTTTCAATAAAAATTTAGATCCTAGATGGATACAGCATCTGTAAAACACAAAACCAGACAGAACCATGTTAGAAATCTTGTTTATGAACACAAACTTTGCAGTTAAAATACAGACCATCAATCTCCTTAACTGACACAAAAGCAACACCCCCCTACATTTACACAGAAGTGGTGTGAGAATGGTAAAGCCCAACAGCTGGTTCAGTGCTTTGCAGCAGCACTTTGCCAGCCCTCCTGCACACTGACAGCAAGAGTTCCCATGGCTCCAGAGTCAGGATTCAACTGTGCTGCTCCTACTGTGCTTTTTCTAAGGCACAGGAGAAAGACAGAAAGGAAGGACTGCACTTCTCTGATAGTCCTTTTGACAACATCAGTAAGAAAATGTTGCATCACAACTCTGGGTCAGGGACACAACGGGGCAGTCTCACTGAAGCCCTGTGGCTGAAACACTGACTGTGGAGCAGGTACTAGGGAACACATCAGGACAGGAACATCCAGTTAAAGTACTTGGAAGGGAGGAGAAAACATAGTTCAAGTGTTCCCTCATACTAGGCTGAATTAAAAGGCACCCTGAAAACTGCCAATAAATACCTTGTTGCTAAAATAAATGCACTTACCACCCGGATTCTGTGTCCGATGGCCTTGGCAGGAAGGTTGGAGCGGAACTTGGCCCGAACCATGCCACTGTTCCCATGGGCGCGGGTCACCTTCCCCCAGATCACTCGTGTCCTGTTGGGCTTCCCACCGGGAGTTACGGTGTTGCTGGGGAAAGAAGGGGAAGGAATGGCTGAGCATGGCAGTCACAGCTCCTGTCACCATCAGTGATAAAGTGCACACTTTTAACTAGATCAACTTTCACTTGGTGAAATTTGCCAGACCTGGGATTTTCAAACAGGTAAATATTACAGCTTATAATTTATCAGAAGCTCCACTGAAGAACATTAATAAGTTGCAAAGCTCAAAAATTTGGAAAACACTGTTACTAATGTGATCAAACTGAAAAATCAACAATTTCAACTCCAAACAAAATACAACACCTTATCCATAAGATTTCTCCAGACACAAAGGCAGGAGAGGAGTAAGCCACTGGGATGGCAAAAAATTGCTTTAGATGAAAAACCATGTGCCACATTGGAAATGATAGTGGTCAAGTTAATAGTCTGATCCATTTTATTCAAGGCATTTGTGAACTCTTAACTACAGTCAAGGAAAAAAACAAGTGGAAGGTAATTAGTAGCTGTTCTCAAGGCCTTTGCCAATGGCAGCAGAGCAGAAGTGACAGACAGTGCTCTGACATGGCCACATAAAAGCCAAGAAAAAAATTCCTCCAAGCTTCAGAAATCAATTGTTTAAGTAACTCAACAGCTCATAGTACTCAACACAAATTCACTTTCCTTCAATTTACTCTATCAACCCACCTTCAGTTTTTGCCAGTCTCAGGCAAAATTTCTTACCCCATTTGATTTTTAATGCATCATTTGTAACACCAAATGATTATTTCACGTTACATCATTATCTGAATTAAGAACACAAAGGCCAACTAAAAGCAAAAAAAATCAAAGACTTGGAAAACAAAACCAAGCCAGGAAACTGACCCAGACCACTCCAGGGACATTCTACTGATAAACTGAGCATGAGTACTTTTTTTTTTACCAGCAGCTCTATAAACACATGCAAAAGCTGATACAGGAGTTGGCTAATTCAGCATAAGAATAAAAAGTGACTTACTTTTTAGCTTTGTATACATAGGCACACCTCTTGCCCAAGTAGAAGTCTGTCTCCTGACGGGCATAAACACCTTCAATTTTCAGAAGGGCTGTGTGCTCCCGCTGGTTCCGGAGGCCACGTTTGTAGCCAGCAAAAATGGCCTTGCACCACAGCCTAGAGACATGGAAAACGTTTGCAAGTTACGATTCACTCCAAAATAAAAAAAGTAAAAACAAATTATGTGCTAAACAAGCAGAAACTAACTCCACACAAGTAGAAATTTAGCAGAGGAAAAATCCCACTTTTATAAATCCCTGCAAATCCTTACGTTTAGTCAATGGAGGAAACCCAAGTACATGGGTCATGTTATGAAAACTTTGCAGTTTTCTGCTTGTCATGAACTTCTGGCACTACATTATAGGCTTTAAACTAAAACCGAAGTGCTTCAACACCACTAGATGTTGTTTCCAAACATCTAGTAACACTCTGATGAGTAAAAATTGCTTTGTTTATATAGAACACAACAGAAACAGCCTCCTGTGTATACAAAGTATGAAGTGCCCCTAATTTGTAGCCTCAAAGGAATTAACTGCAGCCTGTGGAGGCTGGACAAAGACATTACACAAACACCTCAGTTCTTGAGGACAAAGTCAAGTCTGCACTACCCAGGTAAAGCCACACACCGTATACAAGGCACATCTGTCCCAACTGCATCCAGCAGCTGTCCCAGGATACAGCAGGATCAAACTGAGATATCCAGTTCTACCTGCCACACGGGTATAACAAGAGACAATATTTATCCGTGGAGTTTAAGGCATAAAGCTGTGATTCACAGAATCATTGAATGGGTTGGATGAGACACTAAAGACCACTCAGTTCCAACCCCCCTGTCATGGCCAGGGACACCTTCCACTAGACCAGGTTTCTCAAAGCCCCATCAAACCTGGCCTTGAGCACTTCCAGGGAAGAGTCCACAACCCTCCTGGGCAACAGAGTATTCAGACAATTCCCCCCCGTTTACAAACTCAATCCCCGTATCCATAAAAACCCTCGATGGCACAGTAGCTCCCTCACTCAAAGAAACACTATGTCAAAGCCCCTACTGCACACTGAAGGTTCACAAACACTGTGGTAACAAAACCACCATCAATATTCTGCATTTAACAACAGGCCAAGGAAAGCCCAGTACATCCTTACTAACAGCTATGGGACAAGCATCAGAATAGGGAGACACAACTGCAGGCGTTAAACAGGGCCCAGGAGGACACTGGGCAGAGATGTCCCGGGAAACGAGAGCAGCACATGCGAGAACCTCTGGAGCAGCGACCCCAGAGCCAGCGGGGCAGTCACTCACCTCCCGGTCATGGCGTCTCCCGCAGACCCGGTCCCGGCAGGCCTGCAAACGACACACAGCCATGAGCCCGGCCCTGCGAGCGGCCACCCGGGGGCCGCCCAGAGCTGCGGGACCCTCCGCTCCCGCACAGCGCGGCCGCCCCGGGTTCCTCAGCCCCGCTCCGTCCGAGGGCCTCGATCCGCGGCCGGGA
>WEIV01004011.1:119815-170569 GCA_013390005.1 Calyptomena viridis
GGAGGGACCGGGATCGGGACCGGGATCGGGGGGTGGGAGCGGGGACGGGGGAAATTCCTACGGGAGCTTGAGGGGAGCCCGGGCCGGGCCGGGCTGGGCGGGGCGAGCGAGAACCGGCCGCGGCGGTGGGACGAAACGAGGAGCCCGAGGAGAGGCAGCGCTTGGTGTTCGGGTGGGCTCCGGGCCCTGCCCGTCTTCCTCTGTTCTCGCCCCGAATTAGCGAGTCTTCTCGACGTTTATTTTACTCGCGATATGGCCTCGAAGAGAGAAAACATGTTTCGACACTGAAATCCCTGTAATGAAGTCTCACACGCCTTTTGTTTTCCTAAATAAGGAAAGGTAGAATGATGTATTTAGTAATTTCCCCAACCCAGGGTCATTCGCTCCCGATTCCTGTCGCTTCCCTCGCACTGCCAGAAATTCGGATGCACTTTCAGAGCACTTTCAGTGATTTATGGGAAGCGAAGGCGGGGGGGAAACCTTGAGGCTCCTTGAACCTTGATGTTCACTTTCTCCCTTTCCCTTCACTTCTCCTTCCCCTTCCTGCCCTTTTTTTTTTCCCAAAAGAGAACCTTACTGTTCTAACATTTGTAGCAGGAGGCAGAGCTTTGTAAGGCCACACCTATTTTGCTTTCTAAGAGACTCTTGTAAAAATGAAGCTTTTTGTGATGTCTGGCCCAGTCTCTGCCCGGTGGATGTTCAGAATCTCTTGTTGCCAAACAGAGCTAAAGGAGATGTGACATTCTCAGCTGCACATGTTCTCTCTGGAATTCAGTGGAATCTCTTTAATTGAATACTTTAATTACTGCACAAAATGCTGTATTTGAAGCCATTTTCATTTATCAGGCAGCGGGGTGGGAGAAATGAACATTCAGGACTCTCACACAGCAGAGGGAATTTCAATCCCCAAAGGAACAGGAGGCCAGACCTTTTATACAGTTGTTTTAAAAATTATTACTTGATTTGTTTTCCTTTCCCTTTATATCAGTAGGGAAAGAATGTCAACCAAGACTCCTGGGGGAGGCCGAATCCTTCACATACCTCTTTTTTTTTTAATTATTAATAATAGACTTTAATGAGGGAGTTCAACAATCACAGTGATGAAGGGCAACACCAGTGGCTGCATCAGGAGCATCTGTGGGCACTGCACTGACACTAAAATCCAGAGCAAGCAGCTCCTGTTTGTAGTGTTTCCTAATGCCCCAGACACTTTTTCCTTCTCCCTTCCAAGCCAACATAAGCCCAGAGCCTACTGGCTTGGCACATGGATCTGCTGAGTGAGGATATGGATATAAGAGGAGATACACAGGAGGAGCAAAGCAGCAAGCTTTAGGGAAACATTCCAGCTGCTTAACACACATTGGTATCCTGAGTTAATTCTCTCCTGGGCAGAAGCTGCTGATGGGAAAGAGAAAAGCTGTTGCATCCTCCTTTGTTTCCAAAGAAGTCACTTTTTCCTATGAGAGCTGCTATTTTTTCTTTCAAAAATGCTGCCCATATCATCTGTCACAGTTATCTCCCAACACATCTTTTTTCATCATATTTTTAGCATTAGGACTGCACATGTTGTTTAGACTCAAAATATGGATCATAGATTTCTGAAAAAGATAAAAATGAGTAAAACATTTAAAAATATTTTATTAGTGCCTGTTGAGAGAAACACTGTCTGACTTTCTTGATGTAAAAATACTTAATTTCTGCATCTTCACTTCTATTATTGATTCCAAGGTTGGAAAGAAAGGAAAAGTGATGGGTTTATTATACAGATTATTTGCTATTTATTTGTTAATGCTATTATCGGATTCCTGTCTCAAGGTGTTACATTTTTATTATAATTAAGATAAAGGAGAGGAAAAATATCTCAGAAGCAAAGGGATGAAATCGTTCCTTCTTTGGCATAGGTGACCATCAAAAGCCCTGCACAGCGGGATTTATTAGGTAAGTGGCTATAAACAGCACAAGGATAGTGAACACAGTGATAATGTTCAGAATCACTGCTTTGCTGTTATCTTTTCCTGCCATGATTTAAGCAGCTTTTTGAAACAAATCAGGATGCCTTGACCATTACCTTGACTGAAAGGCTGTTCCGTATCTTCATCCATGCAGAAGTCAGAAACCTTATCATAATTGCCTGGCTTAGGGGAAATTACACTCCTTTGACCCTGGATCAGTTTTATCCTTTAATTTAAATACCTCTGTCTCTCCCTGGTATCTACTCTTCCTATGTATTTACTGAGAGCAATCCCAGTCACTGCCCCTTGCACACTTTCCAGCTGTAATCTTATCCACAAGGAGAGCCCCTGTCCTGTTACAAAGGACAGCACATTTCAACACGTGTTACATTAAACATCTTACTGCAACAGACAGGGAGTCAGGAAACCAATGTGTAAAATCTGAGTTATTTTTGTTTCACCTTTTCTGTACTAACAGATACCAAATAAACCTGCACTGAAAAGTGGCCCCTTTTTTCTGCCCAAGTGAAATTAACTTCATGTTCCAACTGTAAATTACTATACTTTCTTTAACAAAAGCAACAAAAAAAGGATGAGAACAAATGATAACAACTTCAGACAGATTATAGCAAGTATGCATTTTTTTAAACACTTGCTTATGAAATATCACCAACTTCCAGTGATCCAGAGCACAACTGCATCCAAACCTCTTTAATTTTCATGGAATTTGGCCATGTCTTATGGCAAATGACAGGGGCACTGTCTGATGTATTTCCTTGGCACACTTGCAGATTGGACTGTAATTTTCTGCAGGCCCAGAGTATGTTTATTAAAGGGTTTTACAGATGGCACAAATTCAGCTGGAGGGGTAGCAGCCAAATTAAGATTTTGTTAGTGGATGTTGATGCTTCCATTGCAATGCCACTCAGGATCTGAGCCATCTCAGAGTCCAGTTGTGCTACATTTTAGACAAGAAATATTTGGTTTGTATTTACAGGGTTTGTAAAGATTAGATGGCTTATCAAAACCTTAAAATTCTCAGAGAATTTCTCCACTGTTGTGCAGGTGTTTTCTTAGGTATTTTTGGATTAATAATGAGTTTCCACCTTTTCCTAGATGTGCTTTCACAATACTCCATCTGTAAGCAAGGCAAAGGGGTGCTTAAGTGTCCATCAGAGCAGTTTCCTGTTTGAAATGCAATCTAAAGTAAAACAGCACACTTTAAAGATCGTTTACTTAGTCCAGGTATTGGTTCTTGTTTAACTTTCAATGTCTTAAGGTGGTAACAGTTCCTGTGAGGGGACTGGGATCAAAGAAGTGTGAAGGCTACACAGTAAGAACGAGGAAGGGACACGAATATTCACCATCTGACATTTTATAAGACATCAATTAATTTTTTTCTTTTTAAAAAGGCACCTTTGTTCCATTGTTTCCCAAAGAACAAAGTCCGCTATGAAACACTGCTCCCCCTTGAAGTGAACAGTGAGGCACCTCACCCAGTTTGTGTCCATATCCATTCCCTCCCCAGCCTGTCCACCCAGATCTGCTGTAGGAGGGATCAGGACTCTTTGTTTCGTGAAAGCTAAACATTCCCACTGCCCCTGAATGCAGCCATTAGCAGAGCACAGCTCCTCTTATAAACAGTGTACGGAAGGCTATAAACAAAGCCAGGGAAGTATATGTAAGGCTGCAAATAAGGCTATTTCGGGTCTACCTTTAGTTTAAACTACTGTTACTAACATTACTAACACCATAGCCTTTTTCTGATTGGTATCTTTTATCTTTGCTTCTCCTAGCAAGAACACAGAGACTAAACAAATGGAAAAACTCAGTCATCTGGAAGCTCTGCTGTTTACTGCTGTGCTGGAGAATTGTGTAGATCAACTCGCAATTCTTGGATACATCATGCCAGTTTCACAGGAGGAAGAGACAGACCTCAGCCATGTACGTGCCTGTATCCCCCCTGCTTCAAAATGTATCTTCTTTTTTCTTTTTTTTTCCCTTGTCTTAATTTTATGTCTTTTACTGGAATTTTTAAAAAATCAACTGAAATATTTTTTCTGTAAATGCTCCATGACCTCCAGGGGAAGAAACACAATAAAAGTGCATGGATTACCAACTTTAATATTTATACTGCAGCATCACTGAGAAGCCTTTGTCAAGACTTTGCAGAAGACTCTACTGACCCAAGATGAAGTTCCTGGGCTCATAATTTTAAAATCTTGGGGTTAGATGACAAGCAAAGGATTAGGGAAAAGGAAGCAAAACATATGTAGGCTCTTATGGAGATACACAGATTTTTAAAAGTAGAAATGAATAGGTTATTTGAAAGTACTCAAAACCAGGTTAATCCCGTTCCTCACCAAGTCCATGCTAAAGTTCTTTTTGTTCCCACAAAAGAAAGATGCACTTCAAAATATATTAGTAACTAGCCTTTCTCAGTGATCACTAATTATTAGTTGGTTTCTAATAGGCATCATAACTCAGAGGGTTTGGGCCGAGATACGAAGAGAGAAGAAGGCCTAATGCTGAGGCAGAGGTTTGTGAAGGAAGGAGTTGTGATGTTTCTGGTAACTGTTAGACATAAGAAACAGATACAACCATCCCGAGGGGTAAATGGCTCTAAGTTCTGTGGTCTATAAGTGACATACATAGCAGGCTGTTTCCAGTTTAAACAGATTTGAGACTTGATAAACTGAAGAAAAAAGTGTGTGACCAGGATGGAAATAAAAACTGTGCTCCGAATTTTCACATCTAATGCTGTTCACTGTATCTAATGTATCAGAGGAAGGTAAATCAACACGTTTTCTATGTGTTTCCATATTACCTTTTCAAAAAAATCCATCTCAAAGCAGCAGCAGGCGGAGTTACGTTGAATTTCAGGGCGGGAACGATGCTCAGACTGTGCCATAGAGGGCACTGCTCCCCTTGAAGACTCCTGTGAGCCGGACTCGGCTGTTCCCAGAGGATGCTGCTTCTCCGAGCTGGTGGGAAACCTCTTATGTGCCAGCAGCAAAACACAGAGAAAGAGCATATCTCTGGGACAGTGGGAGTTATCCTTCTTCAGACACAGCGACTCAGGTTGATAGACCTACACAAGGTGTGCTTAAATTACAGAGAAAACACCTTCACTTTTCTCTTCAGAGATGCGCATTTTTACCAAGTCACTTCTCAGAACACAACTTTCTCACAGATTATAAACCCTACTTGTGTTCTTAAAGATGCCAAAACAAACCGAGAAGGAAACAATTTAGAAACAAGAAAATGACTTAGGGAAGTGACTTACTAACTTTGGTGTTCTCTAATTTGCTACTCCTCTCCATTTCTCAGTTTCCATTTGGCTGTTTTCACTGTATTTGTAGAAGACCTGTATTTGCAAAGCACCCTGGAGCTCTGCCAGTCAAACAAAGCAATGGCATTTTCAGAGACTGACATCTATAAATTTCAATTGGTGACATTTTTGAGAGGATTAATCAGTGTTGGCCAGCAGCTCTCTGATTTTCCAAATTGGATGCTCTTGTACTGTGCATCCCCCAGAGGGAGGCAGCCTTTCTATTTGCTAAATTTTGGGCAACAGACAAGCAGTTAGGAGACTACCCCATGGTAACATGCAGTTTACAAACTTCTTGCTCTTACATAGTTATTTGGTAATTATCAGTGTGTAAGTCTCTACTGTTTACAGACAATCCAGTTATTGCCTGTCTTGAACTTTCCCAGACATTAAAAAACATCTGTCAGAACATTCATAAAATCTACATGATGTTAAAGCAGTTTGCCAAAATTAGTTCTTTCTGAAGTATGGCCAGCTATTTAAACTCTTTTTTACTAATTAACTGTCATTTTCATTGGTCTGTGTATACTTTGCATATGATTCATTTAATGTAAATTTAACTGTCCAAAAATTAAGCATGTAGTCACTTAGCCTCCTTCTGTAGTCATTGATGAGTCAGACTGATCCATCCTATCCAGAATTATCCAAAACACTTAGAAGGAAGCAGCCCCTTGCAGCCCACTAATGGAGCCTCACTTGACAAGTAATTTTTTGGAAGTGCTACTGGCATCCACAGCTGCTGCCCTGACCACTTGTTTTTACTCTGCCCCCTGCACTCTGTTGGCACGAATGCGTGTGTGGTTGTGGAAGAATCTGGACTGAGAACTGCTGCTGCTAAAAATAACTTTTTTTTCCCCTCCTTTTTTCTGGAAAATGTTTCATCACAGTGAGTTCTTTATCCACTTCCCCAGGCAGCCAGGGTGGGGAGCAGGCAGCTGTGGACTAGGATGGGGTTGGTAGTGACTGTGTTAGCTGGTGTCAGCAGTGCTGCTATGAAGTACTCAGCCACAGAGATGCTAGTAGGCAGGCAAGAAAATGTTCTCTTTTAATGTCCCAGAGTATACACCTGCATTCTCACCCACAGCACATAAAGCAGAGAAATTGCTAGAAGCAAGAGCTTAGCTGATTTTATAGTGTGTTTTTTGCTTTTGGGGGCTTTTTTCTTTTTTTTATTAAAATTGTATATGGCCACAAGATAAATTTCCATGCAGAGCAGAGCTGTCAATATTTTGAACTTCATCTTTGAATTCCTGTTATACTTCCTCTGCTGTCACTCTCTCAAAAAACCTGCTAAGCAGATAGCTGATGTCTGCCACTTTCATTTCCATTTGGCTCTAGTTATAACAATTTTGTAGGGAAAGGATGTGGTGACAGGCAATAGGGAATGTCTAAGATGGACTTTATTTCTACTGCTCAGTGTGCAAACAGGTCTCTTATTCCCTTTTAGTCTGATACCCAGGAAGTGAAAGAAATGATGGAGACCCAGAAGGAGCTGGACATTAACCACCCAGAGCTTGTGTCAGCAAGGCAAGAGAGTGGGGAAACGGTTACCTCCATGGCCCTGACAAACACTGAACTTAAGCAGCAGCCGGGGAAGACTGAAGATCAAAAAAGCACCCATCATCTTTCCAAAAGGGACAGGAAAGACAGCACTCTGTCTGCAGAGAAGCTTAGAAAAATTCAGGCTGACAGGTAAGAGAAGAACCTGTGGGGGATGCTGAGCTGTCTCTTGAAAGCAAAAATAAAAGCTCCCCACTCTCCCACTGCCAGAGTACCTCAGTCTTGGTCCAGAAGGAGTTCCTCTAAGGATAGCAGTGGGGTCTAGCATTGGTTCTGGCTGTTGGTTGCCACATAATGACCATCAGTTTATTTTGAATGGAGTTGCAAAACACTGCCCAGTTGATAATGGTTGCTTGACTGGAATTTGTGCCAGGTACTAATCAGCGCTGATGTACAGGCTCCTGGAGTCAGGTTCCCTTAGCACATCCCAAGGCTAAATGGGATCTGAGCAGTGTCTCATGAACTCAGTCATTTTGCAGGGCACATGGTTTCTGTGGCAGTTACAGTCATTCTCTTTTATAGAACAGATAATGTATATAAAAACTAAAGATTTCCTTTCTTTTCTAAAACAAACTTTGTTTCTTCAATTTTTTTGGCTATTTCCCAGAGCTATTGCCCATGCAGGGCAGCATTTTTAAATTATAAACTTCAACCAACTCCTAATATAGGGTTCTCTATACAAGAGTACAAGAAGCAAATACCATGGGAGAAGCACTCCTGGGTTTGATAGGATGTAAGAATAGAAAAGGGATCTTTTATTTCCTCATCTTTTAGCTGTGAATAATATGGATAAAGGTGCCAGACACTGTACTATCAGCATCAGTAAAGTACTGTTGTGTTTCTTTTCTTCCTGGCAGGCAGTATGCAAGTGATGTAATTACAGTTATGATGAAAAAGATGCAGGAATCGGGAATATTTAATAACCTAACAGAAGCTAATGAGAGAGAGAAGGCAAAAAAGAGCAAGCTTTATGACATCCTCATCAGGTTAGTGTTGTGTTCAGTACTTCCCTGCTTAATTGCTGAAAACCAAACCCATTCCCACTCAGTACATGCTGAAAAGGGAAAAAAAAAACCAACAAAAAAATTACAGAAGGATTCCACTTTTTCAACTTGAGTTATTCTATCTGCTTTACAAACTGCAATTCTTTCCCCTTCAGAAAGAAATAGTGTATGATTCTGATGCTGATCTGAGCTAGGAATTGCCTGAGCCTTGACCACAGTGGACACCAGTGTCTGCATTAATGCTAATGCTGCCTCTTTTCAATTAAAACATAATGTGATGTAGGAGCTCCTTGATCTCTAACTCCTGTCCCCAGTGAAAGCCAGAGCAGCATAGAATCTGTTCAAACCAGGGCCAGCAACATATGGCCTTTAGGTTATCTGATGCCCAGGAGAATCTGCTCTGACCCATATGCTAACAGGCTCCTTTTTCCCAGCAGCAGTGAGGGGTTTAGCACAGATGGTGACAGAGGAGTTGTCTTGTTTAAGGCTAATCCACCAGCCACAGCTGTGTAGATCCTCTTCTGCCCCAAATCCTTCAGGGTACAGATTTGTTACTATCTCAGCTCAAAATGGTGATTCCTTACCTCAAGCTTCTGAGCACTAAAGGCTTGGAGTTTTTTAGCATGCAAAACTCTGGTTCAATCGCAAGACCCAGAGAGAATCGCAGTCATCAGACAAGTATTTGGCCACTTTAAAGCTACTTTGCCGCTGTGTAGCAGCTCAGGCTCATCATTTAGAGTGCACAGCAAAGCTGCTCTAAGTCATGATTTGTCTTGACTCCAATCTACTGGAAGAGCTCCTGTGGTGGCTCAGGGGTCTGCCTCCAGGGCAAATCCCCAGCTTCCAGTGGAATGTGTGATTTCAGGCATGAAAATCAACCCTTCCAATATCTAAAACCAAGGGATTTATTGTTTATCTGTGGAAGGGACAGAAAGCAAAAATGAGTGTAGCAATTGGTTGTGGAGTAACTATCCAATACTGGAGGGTAGAAAGGAGTAGACAAATCAGAAAGTACATAATCCTTTTTATTCCATTCTGTCAATCATATCTAGTCACTCTGTTGTCTGTACATGCTTTTCATGGAATGACCTTGACCTGTCTTTCGAGATAATAAATACTCGCCTGGTTTTGTATGAACACACTACTCTGAAAGCTGCCTGCAGTGAGACTGGGACTCCTTATCAGTAGCTTTTGTTCATCACAGTCACCCAGCTGAAGACTCTGCAAACAAAACGCATGTATGATTGTAAGGTTGGGATAGGATACAAAGCCTCAGGTGCCAACTGTAGTATTTACTGCTTTTACATCCAATCATGAGCATAAAAGCTCATGAAATAAGATAGTAATACCTAAAACATTAGTGCATCTGTTTTGTTTTAGACAGATGAACACCTCTCTAGCTTTTGGCCTTCACAGATCCCTTCATGGATCTCAGAACCCGAGACAGTGTTTTTTGGAAGATTTTAAGTCTGCTATGAAAAAAGCCACTCTCCATACATATAATGACACACAATCTGGCACGTTGCTCAAGCACACTTCTGCACAGGATCAAGAACATTTCTGCCTGAAATGTAGAAACTGTGATTCAATTACAGGCATCTTACCTCTCTGCTCTAGGAATTGCATCATCCTCAGGTCCACTCCAGGCTTTCAACAGGAACATCCCCTTTTTTTTTGGCTCATTCCTCCTTTCTTTCCCACCTGCATTGCTTGGTCTCCTCTTCTTTCAGGTTCTTTTATTGACCAAGTCATTAGTTTTGGTGAGAAGTTTCTGTTTATCTTTCCACAATGTATAAGGCAATAGGAAGTTCCCTTTCTAGGTAAACAGCTCTTGTCTTTTTTTGATAGATTCAAATGACTGTATTTTCCCACTTTTCTTCAGGGAGGAGGAAGGAAAGAAGGAGATAAAGTCACTCCAGAAACAGCTGCATGATTTCAAGAAACAAATGGAAAAAGACCTTCAGGTGAGAACACTTAGCACTGGGCATTGTGCCAGCAGGAAGCCTATTAGCAAGCTTGCCTCTGCTGCCCAGGATCTCACACTCAGAGAGGGCATGTGGCATACAGAATGATCCATCATTTAGGAGTACAGAAGTAGAACAACTGCAATAAAGATTTGTATTGGGAATAAGCCCACTAATGACTTTGAGAGCAGTGTCCAATGGTTTTCAAATGGAAACTTGAAATCTTATGCTTATAATCATGAGAAAACCTGATCAAATTAGAATATCCCCACACCACTGGTGGGAATGGCAAAGCGTAGATATCTGCAATCAGTAAGAAAAAGGTTATCTGCAGATAACAGTATCTATCATATTTACTTATGCAGATCATCCGACACAGAAAAAAATATGAGAAAGAGGGAGTGAGAAACACAGACACCTTGCATAGGGACAGGTCATTTTTCTACCTCCATTTTTGTCTGGGGAAAATATCATTATAATAATCTACTTTTCTAGGCTTCCAGACATTAGAAAATCCCAAACATGCCTATGCAAGGGTAGATCAATGTTATTGCACACATGCTGTCAAACTTGATCTTTCTGGAAAGCTTCAGTCCTTCTGTCTGCATCATGCAATGGTGTGTGCACCAACAGTAAATCTGGGGCATTCTGGAAATGTCAGACTTGCTACACAAGTGCAGATCAATTGAATGACTTATCACTGGTCACTTTGATGCTCACCAGACAGCTCAGACTTGATGCTCGTGCAACATGGGAACACAGCCTGGCTCTGCTGTGTGATAGCAAACATGCAAAAGGCGGGCTGGGTCAGAGCTGTACAGGGGCTGGAGGAGGGAACAACAGTCTGATGCTTGGTTCAGTAGTGAGCAAGGGGACAGCAAGAGCACCTGAGGAAAGAATTGGTATCACTGAATTTTGTCTTTGGACAAAAGTGTGGAGAGTGGACAGTAATCAAGCCAGGATATAGTTGGCTACAGAGAGGAATTTTAAGCCACGGACATGCTGGTGAAGTTTGGTTTGTAGAACATGAAAGTTTTGTGGTGGCGGCCTGGATGCATATGTAGGAGAAAGGTTAATTGTAAATATAGGATGGTTGTAAAAATATGAAGGATCTATTAGCTTCTTTACATTGTCCCTTCTCAGTCAGACTCTGATGGCTCCTGAGAAGTTCCTGTTCTCCCATTCCCCAAACTAGTGCATGTGATGAGGTAGTTCTCCTTCTGTGTAGTGCTCCTCAAACCTCACCACGCCTGTGTACACAACATACATACCTGGTTCTGGTTTAATGCCTTCCCAGGGTCTGGTGTGTGGGGGCTGTAACCACCCCACCTCACACCAGCAGCAATGTCCTGGCACTGTGCAGGCAGGGGGACACTTCTCTGTGTCCTGCCCTGTACCTGTCCTACCTCTTGCAGTCATAAGATGTGTTGCTCCCGTGCTGAGAGGAGGCTCTTCTTGTTCTTTCAGTGCTAATTCAGTTCTTGGTTTTTTGCCTCATCAAGTGAAGTCTGCACTTATCTGGTTTTTTTTTTTATATTTTGAGCTTCAAAGTCCTTTTCTGGGCTTCCTTATAGTTTCAGCTTTGATAACAAATCAGAGACAAGACTACTTTCAAGTACTGCTTTTCTCCCATGCCAAAAATAATGGTGCCTCACTGTGTCTCCCAAGGGAGAATAATTTCTATTTGCTTCATATGGGATTTTCCCATAGGCGATTTTACAGATATTTCCATGATTTGTCACCTTGCCAACTAATTAAAAGCAAAAATACAGCTTGCTGATTTGTGAACAACAATAATAATGCACAGACCTGTAGACAAAAGCCTCCATGGTTGTCTCCAGCCTGGGGGACAAGAAAACAAAAACGAGCAAATCTAATCTTGAAACCAGAAAAACATGGCCTTTGCTTCACTCATGTTTCCTGTGTATTTGTATTTTCAACCTTGATACCTCTTAATGAGATGCTAATTAATACTTTATTAGTCTGCTCAGCTCTTTTCTTTCTAATGGAACACAAATTAAGTGATACATGTTCTTATTTATTTTGTTTTCTTTCCTCTTGGAAAGCACTGACTTCTCTAAAGGAGCTGAAATGACCCACCTGGTTTTGCTCTTACCCTCTGTGCAGGAGCAGCACCAATAGCTCAGGTTTGGCTGCAGGGTCCTGTTTGCTGCTGCAGCGTTCATTTTCTAGATTGTATAAAAATACTCACTTTCTGGTTTCCTGGACAAGTGATGGCAGCCTGCACAGGTTTTGAAACAAATTGATATCATATAGAATTATATGGCTCAACATAAAAATTGAGGAATGTAAACTTTAGCATTCCTGCATTGCTCTTCACCTAAAAATGTTTTGTGTCCCGTAGGTTTTATGGTATATTCATGCGATACATGTGTGCAAGTAGTGTCATTTTATAACAAGCAGTAATATTGCAGCTACCAACCAGAAATCCAAGCTGTTGCACCATGGTACAGTGGAAACATCTCTGTAACTTTAATTCTATCATAACACACCCAGCTCCACTGTATCAGTGCACCACTCGGTCCTGCTTTTAGTAGTATGACTAAAATCAGTCATGTTTCTTTCCTTTTTCCTCTCCCAGGAGGACAAATGCATCAATGGAGCGTTCTTGGGAATGTATTAAACATGTATACACACCCACTGGTGCATGTTTCTACTGGGGAAATGCACTGGGTGATTATAGTAGAAAGCACAAGGTTTGTGATGCTCCTGAGCTCCTGGGTGACTTCATTCCACTGCTGGCAAAGCCCCCAAGGAGCGCAGCAGGACCTGGAGCTGATGCACTAGATGCAAAGCTGGCTCCAGAGGGGCAGGATTTCCCACAGGTCTGGTCCCGCTGCCGGTGAACTGCTTCTCACCAGCTCAGTCCCGCAGGTGCTGGGATTGGAGGTGAGCTGGTGCGGGCTGAAGAAGCTGTTCTGTCAAAGCCAGATGATTTGCCAGCCCTGCTGTCCTCTGGGCCCTGACATTCCTTGGGGGATGTTCTGGATCTGGGACAGAGATGCGGGCTACGGCCTTATTGAAGTGTCTGTAGGGCAGCACGTTGTGGTTTAAGGGGGGGCGAAGCCAGGCTGCAGCAGGTGTGTAGATCTAAGCATATCTCCAGGCTCTGCAAACTGAGATGCTGCAGCTGCTAGTGAGAGGCTGGAGCTCCGAGGCACTCGGTGTGGGAGCAAGGCAGAGGCAGCAGGGCTCCCCACCGGCGCTGCCGGCACGGAGCACAGCACCCCTTCCCCCGCCAAATGGCAGCACAGGGCGTGCTGCTGGCGGCGGGGTTCATCTGGCTGCTGGAGAATTCCTCAGACTGTTTACTCCTGGTGGCTATTTTTGTAACCAGTTGTATTTTAAGTGACTGTAAACACTAATTACTGTGGAAGAGCTGGGAGATCTTGGTTGCACTTACAAGGGAGATAAAGTAAATGAAAACACAGGAGTGTGGATAACGTCTCCAGCTAAGTGCAGTTGCTTTTGCAGCCAAACAACATCTGTGGGGCAGGCTTCTGTGGCACCGGGTGACAGCAGACAGGCCTCTGAGCTGATGTCTGTGAGCTGAGACATCAGAGAAAATCAGCTTGTTTACCTGCTTGTGAAGCAGACTGGCTCCTGACAACTATTTCCTGGGTTTTGGTCTTGGTTTCTGCCAGTTTTCTGATAGTTTTGGACGCGAGGGATGATTTTGCATCTTTGGTTTGGCAGATTCAACACTGAAGTCATCCCAAATAAGCAGCCCAGAGATTTACTGCATTAGCTATGAAAGTGTTTCATGTCCTAGTGGGGACCTTTGCTATGATAAACCAGGAAGAATAAATACTAACTCATTTTCCCAGAGCCTGTCCCTGAAATTCAGGGAACAGCACACGCTATAGATGGTGCCTGCAGCTTGTGGGCATTTACTGCTGCATTTACTCCCTGCAGCCGAATACCAAATGTGCTCCAGATCTCCAGCGCCGGATCCAGCAGCAGGATCATCCCTGCATCCTTGCAGACGGTTTTCCCTCTCCAGGGACTGCTGTAAACCACCAGTGGGGTTTTGCATTTCACTTCCTGTCTGCTTTGGATTGTGTAACCAAGCCCCCAGACTCCCCACCTCTAACCAGGATGTTTTACAACACCACAGACCAAATCCAAACCACAAACATGCCATACAACAGAGAAAACAAACAGAGCAGATGGGCCCCGTCCTGGCTGAGGCCTGGGGCACTGGAATCAAAAGTGCTTTTTGCTTTACTAAAATATAAAATGAAAAAGAAAATAACCTGGTTATTTATGTTCATGCTCTGCCCCAATTCTGAGTACTTTGTAACCTGGGTTGAACCCTTCTTTTCTGGCCTGTTTGCAGATCTTTAGCAGATACAAGTAACTGATGTCAGCAGTGCTGGACTTTCCTGAGCCTCAGTGCCACAAAACATTGGTTGTTTTCCATTAGCATCTCCCCATTCTCTCTGCCAGCCCCTCAATTTAGACATGATTACACCAGGAACACAATCTCAAAACGGAATGGTACAGTCACCTACCATGTCTACTGACTAGGAAAACAACCCCTCCCAATATCCACCAAAATTCCATGCCAGGGAAAATAAAAGCCATTACCAGAAGCCTTAATAGGGCATAAACAGCTCATGTCTGTAGCTGTGTGCATTCATATGGTGATACGTCTGTAAAATAGTATTTGATGTTGGAAACCTTCAAAAACGTGTGAACATCTGATCTTTGAACCCACAAAACAGCATCAGCCAAGGCTCCCAATCATCCAGAGCCTTGTAAGTGTACTTTACTCTTCCTAACTATGTCAGACAAGGGGTGCAGAAGGAAAGACTTTCCTTTTAGCTGTTCCAGACTCTTCTTATAAGGAAACCTTTTCCAAATGAGTCATGCTGCAGAGGCTTTCAAACACAGCACTATTGAGCTGGCTTCTTCCTGTGGCATTTTTCCATGTTTACACAGCTAAGGAGACAAGATATGTGGACTTCAAAATATTTAAATGCCAGCACTTTGGTATTTCATCTTCATCTGCGACGTTTGGCTCATGAATATCAAACTCATCACAGCATGGCAGGACAGCAAAGAGAAAGGCTGTAACACAGCAATCAGGCACCAGACCAGAGGCGTTCACATTGATCTTGCATAATTGCACAGGAGGCTTTGATGACCTTTCTAACTCTTGATACAAAAGTCTGGAATTTTTCATTTTACAGGAGGTTCTTCCAAGTTCTAACCCCAGAATCATGAACTTTTATCTGTTATTCAAAGAAATTCATTAAAAAGGAGTAAACAAAACAGCAATCCCAAATCAAGCAAATGTGCTTTGCTTCCTGAGCACATTCCAAAAGTTGGGCAAACCACTCCGGATTCTTGCCTATGGGGGAGCTCTGGGGAATAGAAAGGGAAAGCTCAGCTCATCACAAAACAAAGCATGGGGAGAGGCTGGGAGCTCATAGCCAGCTTTTCCCTGACGTTTCTTCCTCACCCTGGCTGTATGTTTTCATAACAAAGTGGACACCATCTACCTGGTAAGATTTCAAGAAAGAACTCTTTAAACATATGAGCGAGACAGGATTAGATTTGCACCTGTTCCTAAGGTTTTGTTTATACAGTTGCTGCATCACTAGAAAAAAATGAATCCAAGGAATAGAATATACTTTCGGATAACAAACTTTGGCTTAGGTGGGGCTGAGACATTATCCTCCTCTTACAGATGCTCACTCACTGAGACGGTTTAATCCAAGAGGTTAGTAAAAGTAAAGTCGAGCTTTAAGTGGTTAAAATGATTTGGCTTCTTTCATGTTTATACTAAGCATGTCTGAATCCATTTCCAGACCAGAGATCAGAAGGCCTGCCTTCTTGTCCCACTCTGTTTGACACTTCACTCTCTCCAGAGGTAATCACTTCTTGCTGATGGGTTTGTTGCCATCTATATGGGTTAGAAATCAAACTAACCTTTGAAGCAGAAGTTGAAATGGAGCAATATTCAGGGGAAGTGTGAAGCCTATAGCCTTGTCTCTTCTGAGTTTATTAGGAAATGGAGAGATTTAGGAAGCAGCAAGCTGACCTCAGTCTCCAGGCTTGTTTTTGTGCTGCTTCTGTCTCCTACAGAACCGAGATGAGATCATTGATCACCTCAAAGATAAACTCCAAGAGGAGACAGCCAAACTGAACATAGAGAGGTCCTACATTAAGAAAAGTACAGACCTCCAGGTCCATCAAACCCAGAAGAAGTGGAGCAATAAAGAGAATGCCATGCACAAGGAAATCCAGGTAAGCCCTTCCCCATGGCCCATGGAAGGCATCTTCAGCTAGTAAGGGAAGAGCCTTCCCTTGCTCCCCAGATGTCCGTCCTGTTCTTCATTATAGTCACCAGCACAACTGTTTGAACTGGATCAGGAAGCTCATTGGGGTTAGAAACCTCTATCTCTTCCATTGCTTCTCTGTATGGTCCTGCAAACAGCAACAGCACGGGATGGCATGTCTGCAGGAGACAGGAATTGCTTAAAGTAGTGCTGCTGTCAGAAAACCAGACCCACAAGTATGTTCAAAGGGGTAGTTACAAGGGTAATTAGCAGCACAGGCAGCCTGAGCTCCCAGCATTGTCTCCAGCAGATTATGTTGATACAGGTACTCATGTGGCCATAAGATGAACTGGACTAGAAAACTATTCTGGTTTTGCAAGCATCTTTTTTTGACTGATCAAGATCTGATCTAATTGTCCTTATTTCATGGATGGCCCAGGGGCAAGGACTGCCTCAGTTAATTTTGTCACTGGAAAAAATGTCTGCGGACTACACAGAGCTCCAGCACTCTTAACTTGGCTTTCAGAAGCAGTGTGTGCACAGACGTACACACCAACGTTGTCTCTCATGTCTTCTGTCTGCACTGATCACAGGAGTTGAAGAGCAAAGCTGATGAGGAGATGCAAATCCACATGGAGACTGAAGATTTCCTCAGGCAACAACACCAGGTAGGTGTGACTGTCAGCTAATGCTTAAAATAGCAACCTATTAACATTATATCATCAATTAGTGCCTAAAGGAAAACGGTTACTGCTCTATCAAATCAGGTTCATGGCTGCTGCAGTTCAAATGATTACTTATCCTTAAGTCTTAATTGCCAGCTCTCCCAGACTTGGGATTTGCTACATATAAATGTATTTCCTTAATATTAGCCTTAGTGTAATGATTTACTTTGTTTATTCAGGTGTTGCAGATTTTTCTTCCCTCAGATAGTTGCATTTGGCTAATGGGAATTTTATTGGAGGTTCCTCGCCAGTTTCTGGGGCTCCCAGCACCTCAGAGAAGAGCACTACTGCCTAAAGGCTGCACAGAGGGGACACTAACTGACACAAACTGCCAGACCAGTTTTGCCTTATCTTTATCTGAGGAGGAATCAGAGTTTCAAAATTTTAACCCACAACTATTGTACACATTCTTAGCAGCAACCAACTATGAACATCCTTGTGGTGTTGATCCAGAGGTTCAGAGCATTCCTATCATCAACAGGGAATAACTTTATAGTAAATTACACGGCAAAGCCTCTCATATGACTGGAAGAAAATCTGTACTATTACAGGGTCCCTGACATCCTTGCCAGTACAAAATTTAATAGGAGATAATACATTTTTTATAAAGTAATTTAAGTTCAAGCCAGTGCTGTATCTTGTAAGCAGTTAAAGAATGTGCTCTTTACCCCAGAGCCTTGGTCTGATCAACACTCACAGACTGTCCAGGTCCACTCTGCAGCCTCCACCACACAGCAAAGCAGGCCCTCTGTGCCCAGACAGCAGCTGGTGGCTTTGCAGGGGCCCACAGAGAGGAGGATGACCATGCCCTCCATCTCCCTTGTGTGTCCAGCTGTGATGCTGTAATGAGATTGATGCTTTTCCTCAGATTATTTTTCCATGGAAGCAATCACGGTTGTTGCTATGGAGAAGTTATTGGTGAATGGGAGGAAGTCATCTGTGTGACTGTTTCAGAAACACCTGCCCTATTCATGAGCGAGACAAAGCCAAGTTCACAACCTGAAATAGCGTGAAGTGCTGTCCGCTGGGACCTTATTCCTGGTGCTGAGCTTAATCCAGAGAGTGGGTAAAGAGTCAGGCAGAGGATAAAAGCTTTCCCACCGACAAATTCTTTTTTTTAACACCTCCCTCCCTCTGTACACACTGCTAAGAATGGCTTCTGGTTGTCCCTTGCTTCACCGAGACTGCACAAAACTAACCCCCAGTGCTTCTTCACCCTTCATGCACCTCTGAAAGCCTGACCTCATTCTCTCATCCTCAGTCCAGTGCTGCAGATTCCATGGTGAATCCCAGCAGGGGGCCTGCAGGCCACCACTACTTTATCACTAGTCCTAGGAACTTGGTCCTTCCCAGATGAGAAGGAAACACTGACTATGCATTGTTTACAGGACTCTCACCACCATGCTGTGAGCAGGCCATGAAATAGTAACAAACCTCTTGTCTGTGTGCTCTTTGCACTGTGCTGAGCACCACTTTCTCCCCATGTAGAAGGTGGAAAAGAAGCTGGAATACTGGATGGACAAGTATGAAAATGACACCACTGTGAAAGAAGAAGAACTGGATGCCCTAAAAGCATTAAGGGCTGAGAACTTGGAAACGATGAAGAAATTTGCCAAAGAGGTAAGACAGCAGCAGCATCTCTCAGTTCTCAGCCATGCAAAACTGCACTGGGCTTTTTTCTACCCTCATTCAGATAAGGAACCAGGACCATGGAATAACAAATAAGTAATTTTGAGGCACAGGGTGTGATTATAAACACTGGTCCTGGGAAGGCAGTGACTGAGATATCATCTTCTATTTGCCACCTGTGACATCAAGGAGGGATGATGATGTTTCCCTTACAGCTATTTTCAATAGCTATTTTCACCAGCACATAATGAGAGAGCTACTGACAGCCTTTGTGAGGGGCAAAGACATCCCATCCCATCAGTACACCCCACCTTAGTCTGCTGCCTTAGTCTGAACAAATCTGCTCCTTCAACATCAGGGTAATAAAGGCTGGGACTGGAAAAGGCAGCTCAAGCCTTCCTGCAGACACACATTCCCAGCTGCACAGTGCTGTTGTTAGGGAGCTGATTCCGGTTAGAACCATTCCTGCCCCACACTGGGTTCTTGGTTAACTGCTGGGCTCTGATCACAGCGGAGCAGCAGCACAGGGCACAGAGAAGTGTCTAGAAAAACGTGTGTTCTAAAGCCAGAAGGAATTAACTTGTAATCATTCCTTACCATCAGTTGGTCTGAGATGATGGGACTGAATTAGATGTTTTCCTGCTTGTGGGCTCATTTTTCACTCTGTGCACTGTCATCTCAGTGTCCCAAGTGTGTTTGTACATCATCTGCTGCTTAGCCTGGGGGACCACACGTCCTCCCCACCACCAGCTGTTGTCTGGGACGCCATCAGAGAGACATTTTAGAGCACGGGATCGGAGGGTTAATTACACCCAGGCTGTGAGAGGTTCCACTTTGGCAGCAGCTTGAAGTGCCTGAGGACTGATGGTGGTAATGAGTAACATTTGCCATCTGGATTCAGGAAAGATCAAATAAAGGAGGTGGGGGAAAAGGTCCTGCCCTGGAGCTCCCTGGTGCACAGGGTGGGGATCCATACCATGACCCAGGGGCTGCTGTGGGAAGTGAGTAGCAAGGATGAGACACGTGGGCAGCCAGAGGAGACGAATCTTTGTACCAGGGTCCAGGTGAGCCCTGCTCTGGCAAGCGGCTGGGCACAGTAAGCCTTGAAGCCCCTGCAGTTTAGGGGATGTGTTTGTCATGTGGTTTTTGCAATCCCTGTGCTATCTCACAGTGCCTGACATTCGAAGAAACCATCATCACTGACCGGTCAGAAAAGGAGGCCCAAAGAAAGCAACGAGAGCAGGAAGCCCTGGAGAAGAAGAGTATCCTGAAGGTAAAGGGGAGCAAAGCTGAGGCAGTGCTGCTCCATCAGCAGCTGGGAGTTAACAATCTGTGCCACAGGCTTTGTCCAGGCAGGAAGTGGCCCAATAAAGTTGGCTGGTGTGGGGTGGCATAAGGAAAAGACAAAGCCTGACCCTTTCTTACTGGAGTATATTCACAGCCAGCAGCTGGCTGGAGGTTTGAGATGGGAGCCAAAGGGGAGAAGCCAGTTTTCTGGAATGATCTGGGGCTGTACCGATTGCATGAGCCCCACTGCATGGGTGATACAGGGAGGGTCATGGGGCACTGCCTCTGCTCATTCCTTGTCACTAGCAACAGATGTCTTTGGCCCAGCTGTGGGTGCCTCCAGCATAACCAGCACAGGCCCAATGGCTGCTGTGTGGGCTGGGGGGTCCCTCCTGCCTCTGGGAAGCACAGGAAAGAGCCTCTGGCCATTGATTTGTACCAGGTACCCCAGCAAGGAATTTCCCCTGAGGCCTTTCTCTCTCACTTCCAGCTGCAGGCCTGGTGGAAAGGTACGATGGTCCGCAGATTCCTTGGCCCCTATGAGGAACTTGAGAAGCTTCTGAAGCAACAGGAGCTTGAGAAGCTTATGAAGCAACAGCCACCAATGTAGAAAGAAACAGGGAAGAAGGAAGAATCTGGAGCAAAGAAAAAGTAAAGAGTGGCCACAGATGTGCTCCAGGGCTGCTGCTGGTAAGGGCACTGTGGTCTCTGTCTGACAGCAAAATAAACCATGTAACACAGCTTGGGCAGCTCTGGAGAACACAGTTCATGACATGGTTAAGGTGCAGCTGCAGTAAAGAACTTGAAGCTGCCCTCGCACAGTCTTTCTACAGCAGAAAGTGTTTCTCCAGCACAAAGAGGATTTGCATTCAAGCAGTGAGAAACACTATATCCCCACAAAGCGCTTCATGGAAACAAGACAAATAGTGGGAGGTAGTCATGTTACCAGCCCAGTAACATGGCGTGGGAAGGTCTGCCCCCAGAGCCACCTCTGCAGCCCTCAAAGCACTGGCCATGGCTGGAGTGCACATGTTTGCCATGGCTCTGGGCTCCAGCCGTGCTCTCCCTGCTGCCAGCACCAGTGTCAGGTGACAAGGGAGAACCACGGGCAGTTTGCAGTGTAGGCATGAGTGCAGAGCACACAGGTTTCTATTCCTACAGTCCTGCACAATGTCAGCACACAGAACAGTTCCAAATACCTTCCAGCTAAGGGGAGAAAGACAAAAAAGGGAAAAAGACAGCCAGACATGTGGCCTATGTGAGCTGGTCTGTCACACTGTCCCCACTGCCCTGGCCCCTGCTGCTGCACAGACGGGGAGCAGAGCTGCTTTTTAACCAAGAGGGGAACCTCTTCCCATACCACTGTCAGTCAATCATATGCAGGTCTGTGTACAAAGCCCTGTGACTGGACTGGGTGGTTTCTGACTCTCTCATGTGGGAGAGGAACTCAAACCATACAGTGTGCTCTGCTTTTTGTGACCAGCCTGTGCAGGCCCTGTCCAAACATCCTCATGTCTGAGTGGAACCAGGAAGTGAAATGACAAACTGTGAGCAGAGAGCCTTTGGCTCAGAACTCTGAACAGGAAAAGGGGCTGGTGCACAGCTATCAGGCAGCCAATTGTCCAGGAGTGCTGCAGTTTCAGGTGGTCCAGACAAGCCTGTGTTAGAAGCACCAGTGTTCCCCCCTGGAGCACAGCTGCCTGCTTGAAACCTGAACAGGTTCCCATTCTACAGGGATCCCAAAGCTGTGAACAAATTCACTCACTTCCCATGCTCCCCACATGGTGGTAAGAACAGGGATCACTCCAGTCCGGTGCCAGAAGGAGCTGAGCCAGGACTGTGTTTACACCCCACTGCAGGAAGTGCCTCAGTGCAACCCCAGGAGTTATGTTCCTACTTTTAACTCTTCTTTTCATGCACTGCTGACTCAGTACATTTCACTACGGAACAGTGTGTTCCATATGTGGTAGGTGTTAGCAGGTAACCTGCTTGGGTGGAAGGAATGATCATAAACTTTCCAGAGGGTTTGAGCTAAGGAAAAAGCAGGAGAGGATGGAGGGGCAGCAGATCTTTGTTGTTTATATGAACCTCCAGGCACAATTTAGTAATGCAACCAAACAACTGAAATGTGACATGTGGCCTCAGCTGGGCTGTGTTCACTTCTCAGCAGAGAATGAAACAGAACTCTGAGACCAAAAAAGAAAAGCCAGCAGTGGAATGGCGTTTGCTATTCCTGAAATGTGGGGGGTGCTGAACCTCAGGTCCAACACAAATATCCCAGTCACTGCAGGGTTCTGTCAGGGGCACAGTTGTGTGACCTGACCGAACCCTGTGAGCTCACACCTCCCAGGGAACTGCCACACATTCTTGCCTGGGGACTGTGGCTACACTGCCACCCATCCAGCTCTTCCCGGCCTCTGCTACACCAGCCCATCCCACGGGTGCTGCTCTCCCAACAAGCCTGACCTTGCTCCGTAGAAACCACAGACCTGTGGTTTGTGGCTGTGCAGGGGCCGAGCAAACAGGCTGGGCACTTCCAGGGACAGGAGCAGTGTCCCGAACCCCGCGGTTCTGAGGAACTTTGTCATGGTTGGGACTGCTTGACTTTTCCAGCTATGGAGAAATGGGATAAAAGTGTACATCCATATAGTTTTCTGCAGGGAAATCGTAAGCCCTTTGGAGAAAGAGTTTTCCTGGGAATTAAATGGAGAAGAAAGGCTGGAGACTGGGAAGCTGGTTAGAAGGAAGCTTTAGACTGAGGGGGAAAAATGAACACCTGGAGAGAGCTGGGCAGCCCTGACAGAGGCAGGAATGGAGTTGTCCCAAGTGACTGATGGGAGTCACCAGGATGCTGAAGCAGCTTGGGAAGCAGGGAAGAGCATCACAGGGTAACACAGCCTGCATGAGGCAGGGAGGGCTTGTGGACCTCTGGCAATTTCTGGGGTTTCCATTTTTATGTTTTAATAATAAAACTAGTGATGAGGAGGAATGAAATGAGTAGCAAACGTTCTGGCTAAGAACAAACCTTTCAAATGCTGCAGGGGCAGAAGACAGGGGTGCAAGTTTTACACTGCAAACTCAAAACAGACTAAAAGCCAGCAAAGAATGAGAACAAGGAGCATGAGGACTGGCAGCAGGGAACCCCAAACCCAGAATGCACTTTTAACATTGAGAAGTTAAAAACAAGGTGGTGGGGAGGGAGGAGCAAAGGATCCTGTGCAAAATCACAGTGTCTGAGGAAGGTTTAAAATAACCCAAAGAAAAAGCTTCTGATGTGGCTGCAAAACGTGTAAAAATGCCATAAATTTTAGATCCTGGTTAACTATAAAAAGTAGGGAAGCAAAGCAGGTCCATCAAATGCCAACTGTGATGATGTGGAGGGAGAATAAACACCCGACACAGAGGATGTGATATTCATTGATGCAACAGAAAAACAGCAGGAAGAAATACTGTAATTCATGTAAGTTTTAAGACTTTATTTACCCATGGTTTCCTTTTATATTATCAATGTGCTAGAAGTTCACACTACTGCAGAATACAGGCGATTTAAAATATACAATATTCAGACACATTTATATGTAACACAAATTATGGAATGTATTTACAGACACACAGCATGGGATGAAGCTTTAAAATCCTTTAATCTATTAATTACACGTTTACACTGCTTTCAGAAATAACAAAATTAGATCACTTTGTAAAACATCACAATATCTATACAAAAGGATTTTTTTAGATGTCCAAATTCACCTTACAAGTCCTCTATTTCTAAAACAGTCTTTCAAAGAACCATTTATAGTCACAAAAGGGTAAAAATACCATTTGCCATCCTGCTGCTACCAGGAACAACAGGGGAGCTCTGGTGCTGTGAAGAGTTGTCCCTGATGGATTTTAAGCAGGACACTGGGGCTTCTACAAAAGCCTCCCCTTCCAAGGGGGAAGACCCAAACTCCATCTGCTCTGCCCAGACCCCCCGGTGCCATCCAGGGCTCCCGAGTGCCTGCAATGCTCCATGTGGAGTGTGTAACCTCACCAAGCCTCAGACACTTGCTCAGGGCTCACCACGTTTGAGGAAGGATGGTGACACCATGGAGTCAGTGCAGGAACACCAGCAGCACGGAACACTCAGGTGGATCCCCTCCCTCATCCTCCAACACAAACACCCCAGAGAGGAAAGACAATCACAGCTTTGCTTTACCACACAACATAGAGCTTTATATGTGTTTTCTTTCAAATATTCTTTTCATGGGATACAACAAAAATTGCACATAAATACACTGAAAAATCCCAACCCATTTTGCAAGAGAACTGAAGTGGGTTTGGTGTAACACATTAAATAAACATGATGAAACTTCAGGTTTGGATTTTTGTTCTAGACATCTGGACCAGATTTAGTGCTTGCCAACACGAAAGCACAGGATTACAAATGTCAAACTAAGACAATCCCCTACATTGAAACTGCCAGAGTGAACATTGCTTAGAACAAAGTACCCAGTGCTGGGGACCCCCCACCTGCCCAGCCCCAGCCCCAGCCCTTCCAGGGGCTCGGCTCCCACAGAGCCATGGCTGTGAGCCACAGGCAATAGGGAACAGCCCCTCCTTGCAGGCCAGACTTGAGCCCCCACCCCATCGGTTCCTAAAAACCAGTATTAATGCAATGTCAAACCCACCAACCTGAACACTGTTAAATTTCATTTTAAGTGCTGGAAGCTGGACTGGAGCAAATATCACACCCTTACAATTCCATGAAGGGAATAGTTTTCCTCAAAGAGGGATATTTAAATAGCCCACGAGGGATGTGCTGCTAACTGAAACGTGTCCCTGTAACAATACAGGTAACCTGATGTTGTAAACCAAGGTGCAGTCAGTGCCCCCCTCTCTCTCAAATGATGTGCAAACACACCAGGAACATCTGTGTCTGTGCTGCTGCCCTCAGCAAACTGCAGCAGAGACTCCAGACACCTCTATGTAACCCTGTAAGAACGACCAACACTCCTCACAAATGAAATTAAATGCAACACAAGAGCTACTTAAGGGGGAAAGAATGCCTGTCTGGAGCTGCTCTTGCGGAGGGAACTGTGAGTTACTGGCACTTTCATTCCTTGCAGGGCTCAGGGTGCTGTGCTTGCCCAGCATGAGGAGGTTTCTCTTTGCAGCTGAGCAGTTTTAAACACCTTCCAGGCGTTCTTCTCCACTTGCAACGTGATCAACCAATGCCAGTAGGAAACAATTGGAATAATTATGTGAAATAAGGGATTCAACAGTCACCACAATGGACTTTGAAAGAAATACATGAAGCAAAATAAAGTGGAAACAAAACTGCAAATCAAAAGGAGAAAAATGCAGCTGAGTCTTTGGCAGCTCCCACAGCAGGTTTACTTCTGCAGAAGTGACTTTTAGCTAACCTGTTCCCATTTCTTTTTCCTTTATCCACATAAAATCCTCTTGGTGTGTTCTGCTTCACGTACATCCCCAAATGGAGTACCACCGATGCCTGGAATTGGTTTCAGACCCCATGAACCTTGTATTAGCTGCATAATGTCCTGGGATGCTTTAAATTGGGCAAAATGTGACAAAGGAACTGCATGGGTGGAGATCTGGATTTTGTGAGGTCTTTTTTTTGGGGAAAAAAAAATCATTGTAATTGATGTGGTAGTGAGCTTGACCTCATCACTAGGATCACAGCACATGGAGCTCTTTGTTTTGCCCACCAGCTTTCTAAGAAAATGCAAAACTTGTCGGCTGCCTCTCCCATTTCTGTACCCTGAATTTCCATTTTTACGCTAAGGAAGGAAGAAGTAAGTAATGGCAGTTCTGTAAAACCAGCACATCTCTCTACCTAAGCTCCAACGATAAAGAGCTTTATTGAAAGCCTTGTCAAACCCCCAAAGAGAAGCTGTGTTTGCTCAGAAGCTGCTCTGACAACACCCAGCCCAACGCTTAGAGGACTTGGGGACTGTACTCCTCAGGTGATACATTCTGTGCCTGCAGGGGATGCTTCAGCCCCTTAAAAATGTATTATTTGATAACGGGCTTCTAATGATCAGCAAGGCAGCCTGGAATTGTTCACAGTGCAGAGAAATACCCACGTGATTCTGGTGAGATGAGAGATGTCCCTCCACTGATGTTGGAAAAGTGTTCAGATAAAGACATGCTAAAACTCAAACACAAAGCGAACCCAGCAAGAATTCTGAGGGGATTAAATACCATTTGAACAGATCTGATTTAGCATCTTTTACTGAGCTGTTTCTGGCGGAGAAAACATGCAGCAATTTTTCCCTTGGGAAAAAAAATGATTTTTTTTCTTCAACTTTTAGTAATGAGGACATGCCAACACAAGTTATAGCTGTGTAAGGTTCAACCCTGTTATCAAACACTGCAGGTTAAGATTGTGTAATGCAATTTTTTAAATATTATAATAGAAATAGTTGTTCTTTGGAGGCAAAGAAACGCCATTTCTTTGCACCCTGTGGGTAAGGAAAGAAATTTAATTCCCCATGTGCCCACTGCAGCAACATCCTTTTTTTTTTTTACAAATTCCCCTAGGAATTGCTTTCCAAACTTTAAACCCATATCTTCATCCTGCAAGGTCAGTTTCTACAGCTGGCTCCAACAGCCAGCTACTGGAATTTCCTGCCCTCCTCCCAATGAACCCTTATTTTTTAAATAAGGGGCAAAAAGATTGATACTAAAAAATGTTAATGGAAACTGTTGTGGTCTCCAAAAAAATGGAGAAACGAAGTAAAACATTCCTGTCAGGAATCACGGAAACTCATTTCCATAGAACAGAGCTCTGTGTGATTGGATGCACTGCATGGGCAGTAAAGTCTTCAGGTCCTTCTGCTTAGCCAAGGTAACCCAAAAGGTCCCGGAGGTCTTTACACAGCAGACAAGTGGTGAAGTGGCTGCTGCTTTGGGGGTGCCAGCTCCAGGAGCGCCTGGACAGTCACAGCTACCTGTGTCAAACCCTTCTCTTCTAAAATATGCAGTGGCAAACATAATTGCTCCTGAATGGGGAACAAAACAAAGACAAAAACAAAATGGATGAAAACCACTCAACTGAAAAGAAAAAAAAAAAAATTAAGCAAAAGGTGATTGAAATATGAAATGTTATGGACAGGCAGCACACACACACAGGGGTAGGACATGAAACTTCTGCTTGTTACTAAAGAACCATGACCTTGAATACTCAAGGGAGGTGGCCTTGGGCTAATCCTTGTGTATATTTACTACAAAACTCTACAAATAAGGATTTGAAAAAGGACTGTGGGAGAAGAGTGGAATAGCAAATTGTCCTCTATCTCTGCCCACGCTGACACTGCAGTGGTTTATGAAACCAAAAACACATGAACTTGGGGAGGGGGAAGCTTTGCTTCGACACGATGAACCTGCTCCAACACAGAGCAGGAGAGGAACCACAGAACCTCAGTTTCCTTCCCAAATCACAAGACTTTTCTGAGGGAGTCCTCATGGGACACACCTGGTCAGCTATGGCCATGAGGGGAGCCCTGCTGTGAGCAGGGAATGAGTCACCACTGCTCACTCATCCCCCAGAAGTGTCCCCACTTAGTGGGTGACCCCCAAAATCATTCTGTGGAATAACAGGAATACGCAAAATGCAAAAAGAGGTTTCAAAGTGTTTATTAATAGTTGTGCTATTCTCAGTCTAAGATGTATTTAAAGCCTCATCCTACAGAAGTCCTCGGCACTTCCTGGCCATCCTCACTCCACAACAGTCAGGATACATGTCCAACAGTTCTCTGTATCCGTAGAAAATAACCCAAGTGTGTCCTTCCTATAGAGCTACAGAGACTATTTTTCATGTGTTATTTTCACACCAACTGGCATTTCTCCACTCCTCGAGTCTTTACTGATTTTTGATGTTAAAGAAATCCTTCAGCACAAACAGTGGCAGCCAACACTCCTCCCACAAAGCTCCGAGCGGAGAGAAAGCAAGTGAACCCAGACTGAAATTCTCACAGGAAGCCATATGATCAGGCTACAATACATTTTTCTTCCAGCAAATTTATGTTGCTTTGAAAAAGTGTGCTTTTTGAGAAAATACTTGTAAACTTGAGCAAATATGCCTTATCTTTTTTCTTATGGATGCAAACAGATAAGGGAAAAAGCTTTGGAATGACTCCATACCACAGACAGTAATGACAAACAAAATTTAAAAACTGGAAGGCACTGTTAGTGTAGAACCCCTTGCAGCTTTTATCACAGTGTTCACTATAAGTTAAGAAACACAGGAACCGAGTTCATTCTAGTTCATACCAGTAAGCAGTGCAAAAATAGCTTACTTAAAAATAAAACAATCTCCCCCTGTCAAAGGTCCCTCTTTCCTCAGTGATGTTTGGCTTGGACAGAACACTTTGTGTGGCTTGGACAGAGGGCAGCAGCTCTTTTACTTGCTCCTTTGTTAAATACTCACTTTGTGATACAAGAGCTTGTGAGATCCATGTACACATAACACATTTTACTGGCAGTGACATTTGCAACTGAACTCCTGTGTACCTTAAACTGTGCTTCACAGTTGTTCCAGGTTATCGCTGGAACGCCCACACCACTTGCACTGGGCTTACAAGCCATTTACTGCACTTGCAGGAATAACAGAAATTTATTGAAGACACATTTGGAACAGCCATTTACTGAACACTTACCTGCCACTGGTCTGTGAGCAGAGCTCCCTGAATCAATCTACACTCTGAGGAGACACGGTCTGTTACACACACACGGGGAGTGCCCTGAAGCTCTGAGGTGTCCCTGAGACATTAAAGCATTAAAGCACCAGGACGCTTTCCCTGGGGAGGGAAAAGCTGTGAAGCTTTATGGAAGACTTCCTGAGTTTTGTAAAACAGTGAAGAGTGCTTGTGCAGTTGAGACTTGTGTTTCTGCAATTGCTTGATACAAGGGTTTCTGAAAATTACAGGATAAGAGGAAGAAGGGAATAAGCATGGAACAAGCCTGGGCTGGGGTGCCCATGATCAGGTGGCAACTCAACAAGTTTTTGATAAGTTTTATCCAGAGCACAGTAAAAATGCTACGACATTCTGTAGCACCTGATAGAATCTTAAAGACTTCTCTTTCTGTGCCACAAAACTTACATCTGTGGAAGAGCTTAATTTCTCTGAAAATTTCTTGCTTGAACTGTTGTGAAGCTACGCTGTTGTGTAGCTCAGGATTCACTGACAATTATTTTAAAAATTCCGGCTCAAAGTAATACATCAGAGTCTATAAATTTGAGAAATCAAATGCTCTCAGAAGCAGGATAAAGGACTGGGTGTAAGAAAAAAACCATACAGTTACAAAACTGTGGACAAAACTTACCAGACCATGTCTCCTAAGACTGTGAGATTTCAACAAAAACACTGACATTGAAAAAAATACTTCACATTGTTTAACATTTTTCATCAGGAAATGTACCAAAGCGGGTGCAACTCCCATTAATTACACAGATGAGGAAACTGAGACACAAACTGACAAGGCAGTTTTCCCAGTACTACATCACTGGTCAGCAGACTCCAACATGCACCCATGTGTCCTCAGCTCTAGCCCAGAGACAGCACTTCCTCCCTTGTAAAGCATTTTATCTGCTCAATGTGACACAGCAAATACAAATGTGATTTAGGTCACAGATGGTCGCGTGGGTGCACCAATGTGTTTACACATTGTACTTGTCACCTCTGTCCCATCCGTGGGAAACAAAGCACTTCATACACAAGTCTTGACAAAACCCCAAATCTGTTCCCAAGCACTGGGGTGATGGAGGGAGGAAGCAGCAGCACTATCCTTCAGCTAGAGAAAACAGACCCAGCGATAGAACATACAGAGCGTTAGCATTAGAGTACAGTAAAACACCACAAAGCCCCAGAGCTGAACGGAAAGGGAGACAAGACTGGATTCTTCTGAATCTGTCCCCAGGGAAAGAAGAGTCTCAACTGTTCTTTTAACGCTGAGGTTTAGCTGAAGAATGTCAGAAGGGGAACAAAGATTGTCCTGTCCAGAGTGTGTGAGCAGGAAGGGAAAACAGACAGAAAAAAAAGGTCAGTCAGTGAGCCATAGCAACATCCACGAAGCAGTCAGTTATCAGACATCTCAGATACAACCTACATGTTTGAGAAGCACACCACAGCTGATTAATTCTCACACAGGAATCTGCAAGACTTCCATTGCAAAGACCTCAGTGTCAATGTTTAGTGTTCAGTGAGGTGCCTGTCATTTGTACAGCTCAAACATGTAACTATCCCTTGTTGTTAAAAACAGCAGTTTACACACACCTTTAGTGAAAATTATTTTTCTCCGGGAGAAGTGAAGAGGCTACAGTCATTTGAGACGCTGCTGGCACTGAGCACTCACCAAAGCTCAGCCTCCATGTGTAATTTAGCTAATGGAAATGGCAGGACAAGGAATTGTTTATGTGTAACTGATGCTTGAATGTAGCATCCCGCAGAAATATTTCTTACTAATTGGAGTTTAAGAGTTCTGTAACTATTCCCACTGTGTGTCTTTCCCCTCCCCTTCCCACAGGTAGCTGCTATAATCAGTGAAATCTAGATGCATGTATCAGTCTGTTCAACTGCCAGTTTCCTTTGAGCCAAGGGCTTTAACCAAAGTCCTACAGAAATTACTGCTCCGCTGTGGTGCCTGTAATTAGCCTTTTCTAAAAGTAGCCTTCCCCTTAGAAGGTAAGTATTCCTACATAAATCCATGCTTTCAGAAAGCCTTTTATTTTTGTAATTAGAATTGAAATGAAAGGAGGCACCTGCAGGCATCTTTTCAAAAAGAGCACACTAGGCTGCCACGCCATTCTTACACAGAGGTATCTTACATTCACGTCTCAGTAGATATGTGAGAGCAACTTAAGAGTTCACACGGGGGTATTCCAGTAAGTTTACCCAGAGAGACTCTCCTTGAACTTTTTCACATTAGAACAACATATAAGAGAAAAACAGGAGGATCCCATACAGTAGATGGAGCAGATAGAGCAGACTGGGTTTGTCGGGGACTTTTTCTTGAGTGGATTTTGTATTTGTTTGTTTTCAGTTATGGTTCAGTGATCTGCTCGGTACTGCAATCCCATAAAAATTACATCTTCACCCTTGAGGGAGCTATAGATAGGGAAGCTGGGATGGAATTGTCCAATTTTGCCCCAGATGAATTTATATTGTGCAGCTCTGCTGGGATTAAAAGTCCAAAGCTTCTTAGAGGACCAAAACAGTGCAGGATCTCACAGCACTAAGGATCACTTACAACTCCCTGCCACATTCCAACACAATTCACCACTGAGCTGTGTGAAATTACCATGCAGATCAATAAATATGCCATCCTAAAATCCCAATGCTCAAATGCCTGCAAGTGAAACTATCTGAAAACAGCAGAAAACCCTGCATGACTGACTTAGATGTAGATGGGAAATGAGTAATTTTCCCCTTACAGAATATAGAAGAAAGAAACCAGAACCTGCAACAGAAACACCAATGCTCAGCAGTGTAACAACCCAAACTGATTAGTGCATTTGAAGAAACATTAGGAGAAATATGATGTATTAAAAACTATTTCTACTGAGACAGCTGCTGAATACAACAAAGTGCAAAGGACAAGACAGCATGAAACAGATTAACTGGACTAACGGGGTAAGATGGGACTGTTTTATATGTTTCTACCTCCTAGATCTTCCAAGTTTCAAAAGGGGACAAGGAATAGCAGAAGACACTTTTACCACTGGTACATAATAAAGGAATTAGGATCTAAGCAAAGACATCTACCAACCATCAGAGAAAGGCCCATAACACTGCAACTTGTTGGTAAGACAGTAGAGACATTCATGTAAGAGCATTATTGTGAAGGAATATGAAAAGCTTTGATATAAATACAGCACATACAAAATATTATGCAAATTTTATCCCACTTCTAAGCTGTCACGTATCTAATATCGAGAAAATGCAACTACTTTCACAGAAATTCCTTCCAGTTCTAAAGGCAGAATCAACCTGCATCAGCTATTATGAATTTGAGGCACAGCAGTAAGTGAATCTGACCATCTGACTGCATTTTGCTCTGGAAGTCCATGCAAGATCAGTTGGATCTATATTGCAAGACAGCTTGTACCTGAACCTTCTAAACTTTTAGTCACTTTGTTTTAATCCAACCTTTCAAAGAAGGTTCTATTTTCTGAAGCCCATACAAAACTGCATCTGAAACCTTTTATCAGGACAGTACAAATACGCACCTGAGGCACACCAATCCTTCTGCAAGCTTCCAAGAAATTCTCCACATTTCGTCTGCATTTTGCCATTGTAAGTTTAGGCTGCAAAGAAGCAAAGGCACACAGTGTTCTTAACTGGCAACACTTTAAAAGATTTTTATTTTTTATTTAAATAAAACTCTTAATAAATCTCTTTGCCAAAAACACACTGCACTGACATAAGCTTGTCTAATTCAAAGCAGGCTCTGCTGAAGTTTGCTTTTCTTTAGAAAACCAAGCCCAATTTTCAAAGCTGTTCTATGCAAAGCTAAGTAACAACTGCTGGAGGTTTTTAAAAAAGACAATTCTAGGCTCTGCAATACTTATATATGTGGTGTTACATAAAACTGGCTAACACTTTTAGTGACTACAGTATGATCATTGTAAAAATGGTTGAACTCTACTCCAGCCAAAACCAGCACATTGGCTTTCATGCTGTGATTCCAGAGTAATTTCATTATATGGAGCAATCTAGAATCTGTTGTGGGTTACTATAATGCAAAAATATATAAATACCAGACCATATTTCAATTAACAAAGAGTTAAAAACAAAAGGTTAGATGAAAACAAAAGAGAGTGGTAGAAAACTAGAACTGAAGCTTGCTGCTTGTCAGCCTCTTGCAAATGTGTTTGATGTAGCTGTTTGAATTGCACTCACTGGCATGTTTTCAAGCGAGGTTTTTTCCTGCAGTCAGCTTTCACACCTCTCCAGACATACCACAGCACAGTCTGTGTCTTGTTTCTGTTCTCAAAGCTTATTCCTTTCTGGTTCAAGAGACACAAGCTCCCTGCTCCTCTGAAAAAGCTACTCACAGTCCATGTAGCAGCAGCCAGTGGCATCTGTGAGTTCAACACTTCCATAAGTGGTCGAGCCTCTTCTGTGCCCTCCATGGGCTGTACTTTCCCACCAAGGAAGCAGGTTAAAGGCCAGCACTGACTTCTTTCTCCCAAAGGATGAAGGGAATACAAAGATCACATTGTGCCTGGGGAACAACATGATGCCTCTTCTGTTCCTGGAGCCACGCGACTAAAGGCTGCCTCTTCCTTGGGATTCATGTGACAAAGCCATGATTTAATTCCTAACACAGGATATTCAGTAGCACATAAAACCAAGCCATTGAGAAGATCTTCTCAATGACCCAAGTCTTCTGAGTACTGGCTACATGCCTTTGCTCTGAAGGATTCCACAATCTGCCTAAAATGTTGGTGTGTCCAGTTCAATCCTTCTCAAAATAACGAGGGCATCTGCCTGTTCCCATTGAGTGCAAGGGAGAGGAACCACAATGATACAGTTGTCAGCCCTGTAAGTGCCAGTTCAAATTCCAAACAACACAAAGACTGACTCCAGAAGGAGGGTAAGTGAACACTACAGGCATGTTTCAACTTCTTCCCCAGGAACAATCTTCAGTTTTTTTATCTTATTCCTACAATTTAAAGGTGCATAACAAACAATTTGCCTGTCCATACTAACTTTAAGTAGCTGATTCCAAATATTTTCACTGAACTTTGACTTCCAAAAACACAGATCAGGTAAATAATCTGCTGCTATGTTACAGTTTTTGACCTCTCTCTAATTCTGTGCTTTCTCTACATGATACACAGTAATGCACCCAGAAACAGATCACACTCAGTGCTTTCCACAAACACTGAGCCAAGCAGGGTAAGAGAAACAACTTCAGAAATTTTCAAACTTCTCTGTGTGCTTCCCTCTTTGCTCCCAACAGTTCCCTGACACAGCCACCTTTTTTTCCTGTTATCACAAAGGTATGACTGGATTTGTTTACTTCAAAGAGATGCTGTTCTCCAAGTTGTTTGAGTGCGCTCTGCTAAAATTCCTAAGCAGAGGAATTTGTAGTGCTGTGAAGTGGACATAGGAATCAACTTAGTCTCTCTGCCTGTTTTCATTGTCTTGTGTAGTGGGATCTTATTTTTTTGTAGGGAATGTTGTAATTCCCCATTATCTGTTTTCTTGAACTTCTCAGGTACTTTGATATTTTGAAATATCCTGTTTCAGTTTTCATGCTGGACTGTCTCTTATTTCACCAGTTTTTCAAGTTAACATGTTTAAGGAGGACTTGAAAATACTAACAATTCACTTAAAATCCGTGTCAGAAGTAACTTCATTTAAACGGAACAAACTCAAATGGAATTTCTTTTAATGACACTACAGATCTTTTCCAAACAGGACAGATGGTTATTTTTTGTCACGTACATTCACAGAGGAGAATGCGGAGTTCAGCATTTGTCTGGAGCACAGGACTCTGTTGGATGTTTTTCTGGACAGCTATAAAATACTGTCATTATTACACACTCACCACAGCAGGGGAGGGGACGTGAATGCTGGGGACAGAGCGGGGCCGCACGTGGTTGGCCAGATGGCACAGCACAACGCCGTCGGTGAGAGCCGCCCCGAGATCGCTGGGCAGCGACACCTTCAACCGCGACTCGATGTTCTGTGGGGAAACAAACGTGGACACAGCGACTAAGAGCTGGTTCCCTCCACCTGATTCATTCTACAGAACAGTTTATATGAGGCAGAGTTCCTGCATCACAATTCTGTCCATCCCCATGGCATTTCCAACCAGTTTCCTGAATAACTTCAAGGAAAGCTCTGTGCACTATGAGGCCAGAGCTGGCCACAAAATGGGAGCAGCTGAGTCCAACAAAGAACAGTGGACTAGTACAGCTATTATTCAAAAATAATGGAAATTGGTATGTAGGAACAGTATTCCTAACCCTACATATTCTGAGAGAGTGGTTCTGCCAAGGGAAGTGAAAATAATTGTCTTTGGGGGTTGGAGGACAACACAGTTAACAAAAATCAAGACAACATTTTTGCCTTTAAATAAAAGTCTGAACTGCTTGGCATAAACAGTCCTTTAAAAAGGAGGCATTTGTGTAAGAGAACGAATAAAAACTCAGTTCAGGCTTTCACACTTATTTAAAATAATGCTGTGTGAATTTCACTGAGTTGTAATACTGTACCTAATTTTTTAGTATTAAAAAAAGATTTAAATTTACCTGGGAAGAAGGAGAAGAAACAGACTACTTACAGAGCATTCTGAGATACAGAGCGTCTGTAAACAGCACCAAGTTTTATGTAAGGTAACTTTCTCCTTTTAGACAAAGATTGTCCTTACTTTAACATTTACAAAGAGAACGAATTCCCTTTGTCCATCTGGGATGCTTATGGCTTTTAAGATCAGCTTCAACAAGCAAATTCTTATTTATCGGGAAAGTTCCAACAATTAATCAGAGGACCTCAAGGAACCTCTTCATGCTCTCCAGAAACAAGTCTGGGGAAAAGCAGAGCAATATCTTAATGCCATGTGGCATTTTCAATATTTATGTTTATTGTCATGATACCTGGACACAAACCAGGAGCGTGGGCAAACAAAACGCACAAAAATACAAACATTTGTGCCACAAATGTTCTACACTTAACTAAGGATAAGGCAAGAATATACAGGCAGATCCAGAGAACACAAGGAAATCATGCTGTCAGCATGTCTGGCAACAGTCTCTGCACTTCATCTGCTTTTCTGTGGGCTTTGCAGCAAAGAGGAGTTTAAAGAAAGGGACTGAAAGGGGACAGTGAGGCAACCGTCCAGGGAGTTCCTTACAAGTGTAAAAGCTGGTAAGAGAGGAAGCACACATTCATCTTTAAAGCAGAGTCTACTGGACACTCAGAAGCAGGAGTCAGAACAGTTTATTTTACAAAATTTGAAGCTGACTTTATCTACCACAAACAAACAAGAGAACATCCACTGTATCCATCATCCACCTGAAAAAACCGTACAGACTGTATGTACCATGCCATTTAATTTTGGTCAGCTGTGCACTGTATTGGATGTGAAAGACAAAGGCAGACTGAGGGTGCACCAGAGCATTTACTGCCATGTCCACGCTCCTGGCAGCACTTACCTTGCGTAGCTGCTCTATCAGCTCCAGCTCCTCCTCTCGCTGTTTGGAGTTTTGTCTCACTCGAGGCTCTGCAGAATCATTAGCAGGAGACAAGGCACAGGCAGAGGATGAAGCAACAGCTGAAACAGCAGCATAAAGGAAAGAAAATCACTAAGCACGGTTCAGCTGATGGTCATTGGCTGCTGCACCACACAAGCACACACACAGTTCCAGAAGGGGTACAGTGCAGACCTTTTTACAAATCTTTCTTTCCAGCTGATTATTAATCAGACTAATGATCTACTGATCTAAATGAGGTGTTCTTTAGCACATTTTCCTTTCTGCTTAGATTCTCTTCCTTCTGTTAGATAATAGCCATTCACAAACGGGGACAGAGTTTTGCCAGATGGAGTATGTTGAAACGGTTTGGTCTTTCTACAGAAATTGCAATTCTGGTGTATGCTACTGTGTAACGCAAAATTTATCAAGCTGCCTTCATCAGTTGTTGAAGGCTTGTGTGGCAAAGGTGTAAGCACAGACTAGCAAGAACAAATTCTCACATTTCTGCAGATATGACAAAGGAGTATTTGACAGTTCACAAAGTATGTAATGTCATTTGTCTACAAATGGAACTCTAAAAGCAATTTGATGCTAAAGACCTGAAGTAACCACACACTGCAAACCCCAGGTAACGCAGATGTCAATATAATGTAGCAAAACTAGCTAATTTCTGAGCTATATAACCTACCTTTCTTGGCTTCATCCCTGACAGCTGTTCGGAAAAGGAAACTCTCAGGTCGCTGGGAAGGGTTTCTATAGGAAGGCAGGGCTGCATGGCCAGGATATGGAGGGGAAAGGTGGACTAAACAAATGTGAAAAGGCACAGGAAAGGAAGGAGGAAGAAGGAAATGGTTAGAGTTTAAATAGGAAATGGGTTCAGCAATGTGGTAATTAAAAAGAACCAAAAATTTTAATGCAATAATGACAAAATAAATTACAGCCATGCATGATAAAAGCATAGAGCAGGAAAAGGCACTTCCAAGGACACTTGCATGCAAAGCACATTCCACATACCAATTCCAACAACTGTTCTGACTCTTGCTGAATGCATCTGTGTGCCAAAGCCTGCATGAAGGCCCAGATCAGCCAAACCCTACGCTATGCCTGAGGACATGCTTCATCCCTGTTGTCTCATGTTTTTCTAAGGAGACCCAAATAACTGGGTAAATTCTCGCACACAGCAGTGCCATATACAGAGATGGGAACAAATGCTCTCTTCTTTTCATAGTACAAATAAGCAAGCAGTCATTTTGATCTCATTTTTCAGAAATTTGCCTTCTTTTCCCAGTTACCTGTCTGAGCAGTAGGTGAACCAGGGGAGATGGTAGATCTCTCATCACTCTGTGAACAAAAAGGCAGAAGAGTATAAATGGTGCTAATCTGGAAAAGCTGTGACTACATTTGCTAAACATGTTTCAGAAAGAAACACAGTATGTTGTTCCCCAAGCCTCATCTCTGCCAAGACAAAGGTTTTTCTTTTGCAGAAATTACACAACTGCTTTTTTCTGAGGAAAAGGAATGATGAAATAGCGCTGACTGAACAATGACAGATCTTTGTTAACTCTTCCTCCCAACTCAAAGTGAAAAAATATTCTTTGCAAAGGGAACATCAAACCCCACATATTTAACAATATGCAGAACCAGCATTACAGTGGCCTCACTAAGGACAGACCTCTTTAACACCTTTGCTAATGCAAAACTGCTACTTACTGAACATCTCTCCCCAGTGAAACACACTGTGGTTTTATCACAGTGCTTACACAGACAAATGATTTCTTGTGAGGAATGTGTTCAGTACAGCAGCTTCCACAGAAAAGAATGAAACAGGTAAAGAATATAAGTGTACTTTTGATGAACTCAACTTGATCAAGAGTAAATGATCTTGTACAGAAAAATCAACATCAAAGACAACCAAGAACCCCTTGGAGCAGAGACTGGTTACCATGTTTTTATAGATCAGGCCTCTTGTAGATACAGCCTAAAGCTAAGATGAGGTAATACCTACTACAGTTTAATCAGGTGAATCGGATTCATACCCTACCTGAACTTTTGATTAGACGCTGACAGACTAACACCTGTTAAAACAGATGTGTGGATCCGAGATTTTTTGTTGGCTCTACTGGTGAATGATAATAGCAAGAGATACCTTGACAGGACTGAAGGTAGAAGCACTAGGCAGGGTAGTAGCACAGCTTTCTTGGTTCAACCCTGAGAGTGACTGAATGCAGAAAGAAAGAGAAGGCAGTAGCAGAGTTAGAGAGCAGCTGACGGGTCATGCACAAAGGTGGAATGCAGCAAAGTTAAAAATGAAGAGGTGACCATGATCACATTCTCAGAAACACTCAACAAGCACCAGATCCACACTTGCTAAACTACAGTTAAAGCCTCCCTACACTCCTGAACATTTTGGCTAATAAGCTTGGGAGGTGCAACGTTTCTTTTACACATAATACAGCGACAGTAAAACAAGAATTAAGAACAGTGAGGCAAAAGCTTCTTTAGCAACACCTATGACATTAGAAAAAAAGGAAATTTTACGCTACAACAGTCCATTCTAGGCCATCATTAAAAATAAACAGCTTTCTTTTTAATGTTTTGAGGACGTTATGCATTTTTAGTAAGTTATTTTCTTATCAAAATATAACAGGCTCAAAAACACACACTTTGTGTTTGCCACAAACACCTAATGCTGATCTTTGTGATTACACACCAACTAAATCAGATTCTGTGGATGGAATCTACCTCGGGAAATATGTCAGTGTCAGGATTTACAACGTTGCTACAAATAAAGTGCAGCCACATTTCAACTATGACTAATTATCAAAACTAAACAAATAAACAACTTTTCCTGTTTACAGAACAGGGCCACCAGCGTGCCCAGCTGTCACTGACAGGTGGATTTAAGAGGCCAAATTCTGTGTTTTCTGTTTTCAACACTGTTAACATTTGAGGACTGAATGGCTCAAGAATGAAACCACACTTTCTGAAATAGCATTCAAATAGTAAAATGAGATCATCACAGGAAAGAACATCAAATGATACCTAGACACGCTACAGAGAGTGAAAGATACACTTGTGAGTGTTAGTATTTAAAACATTTGCAACTATTCTGCCATTTCAGAACAGCACAGCCAGAAGGACTAGGAGAGCTTTACACTCAGGGCAAGCCTTAAAAACAAACGCCTTTAGACCCTGTGCAGATTTAACAGCTGATCCTGAAGGCAGCCTCTTTCTCCAGAGCAAGGCAGAGCCAAAATCACGGGCTCGTTTTGTTTTTTTTGTGTTTTTGTGGGTTTTTTTAAGAGTATCAAAATATCACTTGACTTAGGCAGCACATTAGCTAGCATATGAGAACAGCAAAATAAACCAGAGCTAGGTGGGCTGTAACATTAACATATCTGTTTATTCCAGTATGGAAAGACACAGACTAACAAGAAGTCTCCACAATCCACGTACCCAGCAGTGGGCGAAGGGAAGGGGAACACGGCACAGCACAGGAGCACATTTTCACAACAGCAACACACCACATGCTCTTCACCTGTTTGCGAGTCCCTGGCCTCCTTTTAATGGTATTGGTGTTATTGTCAATCTCAAACACAAAGAGAGGCTCAAAGCCATTCTGTCAGGGACAGTAAGGAAAGAAAGAGAGGGAAGAAAGGAAGAAGTGAGGCAGAGAACGACTGTAAGAAAAGGCAGCCACAAATACGAAAGGAGCCAGGATGCTGCAGTTCAGACTCACACCACCCTCTGCACATGCTGCACGCGGCCTTTAGGTCTAGAACTGAAGTCAGAGAAACCTCCCTGTGCCAGAAACAACTGTAGATACAGGGAGTGCCAAAGCAGAGCCCAACCAGCACCCTGCACAAACCAAATAAGGATATTTTAAGGGAATTCAGTTATTAAACATTTGAATACACAAACGGATACCAAAGGTCTGACAGAAAACTCCAGGGTACAAGTTAGCATAATTCAAGTTCTGCTTACTTTACCAATAGCATTAATATTTGTAACACTCTGGTGCCTAAGAGCCCTAACTTATAATGTTTCTGAGATCCCATGTGCTAACAGTAACAGGATGGCCTCAGGCCATGTTTGAGACCACAACAAGAAAACAACACAAGGAAGGGAGCACAAGGCAGCAATGACACAAAGGTTGTGAAAGAAGAGGTCACTGCAGCTGCCTGATGCTTTTCAAGTACCTCATGGGCTTCACAACAGAGAAACTGAGCAGCAGTTAGAGAGAACGTTTTTTTTCCCTTCCATAGTGCTCACCTTGTAAGGGACAGTGTGGGAGAAAACAAGAAAATACTTGGAGAAAAATGAGATTTAGAAGCAATGAAGGCCAAAATCATTAGCCAAGTCTGAAACCTTGATACCAGCTCAACAAGTAGTCTCAATTGTAAGAAATGGGACCAATCTTGTGCGAATGACAAGAGGATACAGCTAATTTAAAACTTCTGTTTTCTCAGAGAGGCCAGTGATTACCTTTATTGAACATTTTGGTTGGTCTGGCTACCACAAGTCAACACAAAGAAATCCATCACAGTGTGCAATGAAGTACCACAGCCAGACTCCACTTCACTTCTGATCACAGGTACCCAGAAGGAACTACAACTAAACTGAACCCTGCATTTACAGAAGGTAAGGGCAATAATTTTGTGACTTCAAACAGACTGTACAGAAGTTGTTCATAAACAGAAGGAAATGGTCAGACTAAACTGTGCAACATGAACACATTTTAATTAGTGGGAAAAGAACAACAAGAAGACAACCAAAACAAACATTAAAGATTTTTAAAAGGAGATTCACAACTTAAATTTTGGTTTTAAGAATTTTCTTGTTAAAGCAGTAACTACCAAAAGAGCAAAGTAGTAAAATAAAAGAAAACTCACTTGCTTTCTAACTATTATTATTAAGTCTATATTAGACTTAGAACTTTTAAAATATTTTCCTTATATCCTTAAAAATTAGACCTATCTAAATTTCAAATTCATCAGAGAAAATGTCAAGTGAAATGCAATAGAATATAAAAAGGTAAAAGTAATTTCAACTCTTATGACAAACTTTTTTTAAAAAAGCAAACATTTCCTGGCTGCTGAACAAGTTTTTACCACATAAAATACATTAGTTGAAACAAAACATGCTACAAATTTATGAGCTAGGATGGGCTTAATGTTCCAGCTACAGCAATTGCCAGAAACAGCTGCCCTGGCACATGTCATCATTAGACACAGGGTGTATTTCCACTATAGAAGAGAGCTGCTGATCATAATTCAGCAGTTCAGAAACCCCAGCATTTCATACGCTATTACAGTTTAGTGCTGCTGAAAAGAGCAAGGAATTAAAAGAAAAATGAACAGAGATATGATCACTTTCAATGTTTCCCTGCCAGCCTGGTCACTTTTTTTGTGAAGTGGAAGGATGTAGATTGGTTAAAGACACAAAGGAAAACAACAGCAATGGAAGCCAATTTCAAAATAGTTTCTGAAAATTGTATCTAATAATTTACAACAAGAGTCATGTGATCACACAACCAAAAAGAAATGGGGTCCTTAAAAGTATCTTTATAATACATTCCATAGATGAATTCACTGATGAGCATGAACTCGTAACCCAAACCACTGCTGTTCTCCTGTTCCTTATTATCTAAATATGAAAGCACATTTTAATAAGCTCATTGTTTTCTCTAAACAGGCACATGATCATTAAATCTCTCTAATATTTTAAGCTTTCTTTCTGTCCCACACAGTGCTAGTCATACAAAAGCAGGAAAACAAAAAATTCTGAATAAAGACATAGTAAATATCTTGACAAACACGTTCAGGAGAGAGATATTCTAACTGAGAACATTGCCTAAAGAAAATTTAGGCAGATAATTGAAGCATGTAAATTAAGAAAATAAATTCTAGGCATGCAGTCATGCAACAGCAGGCAAATCAGGTGTATTTTTTCTTCTACAGACACAGATTATGGCATTATATTCTTTAATTATGCCACATTGCTAAGATGCCATAAAGTAAGAAATAGCATAAAACATGAATTATGTACATAAATGTTTTTATTTTGGATAAGCGGTGAAAATAGATGATCTTTAAGACATTTTCATCAATAGGCAATAAAATGGTATGAGGAGTATTTCATGATTTGTAGCATTCATATGTAGAGCAGTTTTTTCCTGTGCCAAGTATTTCTAACCTCCATGTGCAGGATGCAGACAAGTTAAAGTAGAAGGCTGTACTTGAGGCATTGAAATCGTTTACTTGACACTGAAGAGCACATCAATTAGGAAGCAGCTGAACAGAGAAGAAATCAAACCAGAACAACTAGAGGTGAATTCTTTATTTTAGAAATTTTTCTTTATTATCAGTAATTTTCTTCTGTTCTCAGCAAAAGACAAGCTTTAATTATTTTGTGGAAAAACATCATTGTATTATTAACAAATGGCTGACAGCAAAAGTGTCAACATATTTATAACACTACAGTCACAGCTGAGGTACTTTTCAATGAAGATGGTCATGTTTTATGCTATTCAGATTAGCTCTAAAACAGTTGGTCTGAGACAATCATAACACGTTATTTCTATGCTCTAGAATCTGCCACATAAAAAGGCCATGACGTGCAGGATCTTACCACTAACAAGGCACTATCATCAGTATGCTGAGACCTTCTGGATGGAAAGGGACACTGGGAGGTGGGAGAGATGGAGTAATGTCAAAAACACACACAATGTCAGAAACACGTGGTATGTGAACAGGCAGACAATTCTGGAACACAAACTGCTTGCTTATTGCACTGTGAGGCTTTTTAAAACAATCCATGAAGTGTCAGTAACCCTGTAGGAATATACAGCCACACGACCCATGAATTACAGTGCATTTGTATGACTTAAGGAATTGATTATTCTGCTTTCTGTGTTGTCTCAAGCAAATACAGAAAACTGTGCATTGACAGTGCTTACTGTGGTAGAGCAAAGGACCCTTTAAAAGAATAAATTAAGAACAGAAGAACATTATGAAGGAAAAGGAGCAAAAACTATTTCAATTACCCCAAGTTTTGGTAGTTTTCTGGCAAAAAATAGATAGTTGAGAAATGCTGCTAAATACCTATTATATTCATTATATTATTAAAAATTTTGATCTGATTAACAATACCAAGTAAATTATCTTCCTCTGGACAAAAGTGGGGATTGCATAGCTATTACTATGCAGAAATCTGGTGCAGAGTGAACAGATGTCATTGGCTCACCTCTATATTCTAGAAGACTGAGTCTTGTATGATTTAGGTTCCCTACTGACTTAATGGTTTTGATTATAAAACTATAGTAGAAAAAAACTTAAAAAGAAAGTTTGTTTCTTTTTCTGATAGCCCTCAAAATTCTAATACTTAGTGTATCTGGGATGACTGGTGATCCAATAACATGAAACAGAGAAAACTGATCAGTGAAGGATGACTATAACATGGTAACTTGTCTGAATACTCCTGTTAGAAAATAAACTGTACTGCTTGCAAGGAGCATGTTAAAAGGGAATATGAAATGTATTTTCTGCAGAGAACATAGAAAATACACAAGAAACAATAAAACAACACATTTGGACAGGCAATTTACAGGAATAGAAGGAAATAACAGACAGCTTCTATAAGAAAAAGCCCCAACCCAAGTCTTAATAATGTGTGAAAAAAATACTCTATAACCCAGTTCTGAAGACTTCTTCACAATCAAGACAATAACTCTGATGGAGAGAGCTAAGAATTCAAGTGCTGACATCCCTAGTAATAATCTTACTGGACTCTTACCTCACTATCCAGAGGACTTTGCTTCTGAGGACTTAAGGATGCTTTTTGCTATAGAGAAAAAGCAAAAATGAAAATGTCACAAAAGCACATTACAAATCAACATAATTTAGAAGTGTTTTAAAACAAAAGTCTTAAGTTTTTAAACAAAACATGCATTGGGGAAATTGCCAGTTTCCACTCAGCTGAAACTTCCCTGATACTAATAAAAAAACAGCCTTTATTCCACACAGAACAGAAAAACCAATTCTTTTTTTAAATTATGCATATGAAAGATGCATAATAAACCCAAAATATAACCCAAGGGAGGAATTTAACTGCTGAGAATAAAGTGCTCATGAATAACAAAAGCAACAGAAGAGGAAAAAAAATGCAAACCCGAACAAAAAACCCCAAGAGGCTCATCAATAAACAAAATGCATCCTATACAGCTAAAACTTTAACTGAAAGACTAAGCTGAATCTTTAATAAAAGCAGTTTTACTACAAAATAGTGCCAAGGGCCTGAGACTAGTTGGTGCTAATGAAAAGCCTGGTTTCAGGCAGCTAAAACCCTTTTTCTAAACTAACATTATACATTAAATAAATGCAATAAACCATTCTTTGCCTCTCTGCAGACCACCCTAAGCCCAAAATATTAACTGTAACATTTCTTAAATTTGTGATGGTGAGATTTGGGTAGATCACCAGAGCGGTAAACAGTAAAATAAATTCAAATCAACTACCATATAAATAAGTTGGCACACTAAGCAGCAGCCTACTTCATACTGACTGCAATGACAGAGAAAGCAAAGACCAGAGTCCACAGAGTGTCTGATGTACCATAAGTCTGCTCTCATGCTTTACCTGGAGGTAACTTATTTTATTATCATAAAATAGCAAAACAGATCAGGCAACATTATGTTTTTTGTGTGTAAGATTAATTTCTCTTCTGTCAAATTTGTCTTCAAAATTACACTGCCTCTATGCCTTCTCAGATAAAGACCCCTTCTTTCTTACACCAATCCTGCCTCATCTACGCAAATAAAAATTGAGAGAACGAGGCAAACTATTCAAAACGAGAATTCCTTGCAACAATCATATTTGGGGTAAATCCTCCATCCTCCTCCTGCTACAGCACTACCACTGAATGCACATACATGGTATTTGTCCATTTTCTTTATAAAGCACCACACACCCCCAGGAGCACAAGGGAGAAGCATTAATGACCTTGGCAACTAGTTATAATTAAGGGATTTAGAAAAGATGAAGTATCAAGTAGGTACTAAGAGGAGGTACCTTAACAAAGTCAAGGACAGCTTCTCTCTGGATCTGCTTTGTTCTCATCCTCTCCTCCTCGTACTGAAGTGCTGCCAGCTGGGCCTCCCGACGGGTGCGCTCGATGTGCCTGCGGTGCAGCTCGTAATCCGCATTAGGCACCTGGAACAAAACAGAGCATCAGGCTGTAAAGTCAGAGCTACGGATGGGTTGTGGAGGAACAGTCCATGTCTTATGGATAACATCAGTTTGGGTTTTGCATCAAACTCATCCAAAAGAATTAAACAATAGAGTTCAATGTGTTACCTGACTCTGGTGACTTGATAGCGAGAGAAAATAAGGCGAATCAGGCAGGGGTCTGACAAACACAAAACCAGAGAGTAAGTAAACTTTTTCTCCTAAATATAAAAATTTTGCATACATGAATTGTCAGTGACACACAAATATAAAATCAAAAGAGTAACTGTTTAGTAAGCACAGCTGTTTAACTGTGATAATCATTTCATTCACTGTGCAGTTGTTTCTATCTCTTCTCCTTAACTGTGATAAAATTTTTCTACAGCACATGTTGTACCAATAGGATTGTACATATGGCCTCTTACATTGAGACTGTCAGTACTTTATACCCATTCTCTAAGAGAAACCACACCAGGAACTTTCCAGATGATCCTCATTTGTAGGAACAACTGGCTATTCTGGTTATTTGGAGGGAAGAGGGGAGTAACAAAATTAATTAGTAGAAACTATATGTTTCTTTTCCCTACCTCTCTGTCCTGTCCACATAACTCCTTAGTACTTGGTGATGCTCTTTGTCCTGCATCAAATTTAGAGTTTCAGGTCTTCGTAATTCATCTGTATCCCTGCAGGTAGACACCAGGTGGAAGGGGGATTGGCCACTGATGCATATAAACTACTGTCAGATGAATTCTTCTTTAGATTACAACTGTTTTTCTAACAGAATTGCCTAGACAATTAGCTTCAGATAATCACAAAGGTGAAATTCAGTCCAACTAAACAAATCACGTTGCGATACCAAGTCAGATCACAACGACCGTAGTTCATAATTAAAGAAATGTGACTTGCTTCGTTAACAATGATTTCAAAACACATAAAGATGGATTCTCTCTTTTAAGACTGTATTTTGGTTATTGTAGGCCTTATTCTAATCTAGAAAGAACAGAATTATTTTTAAACATCAGTACCCTTTGATATTTTCAGAACAAATCTGCTCACTTCACCAGTCAGGTGATGATCTCCTGACTGCCAGCAATACAGCCCAAAGTCACGAGGTAAACAAGAACCCATCTGTCCCTTATCCATCATATCAACAATCAGAGAGAAATTTGCAGTCAGTTCTTTGCTAGAAGGCAGCTGTTAGGATCAAAACAATTCCCAAGGTCCACAGTCTACAGCATGTTCCCTGCCATGTTGCTGCCTAGAAAGAAAGTTGATGGAAATCAAGGAGCTCACTCTCGACAGCCTAAACTCTGCGACCTTTGCTCCGGGACAACTACGGAACAGAGACACACTTAACAATGCCTTTCCAAAACACGTCAGTCCAGCTGCCTGTGTGTAGACTTACGACCTTTCTTGCAGGGAGAAGTTTAAGAGATGTGGAAGACCCGTATGCCACAGGTCTCCTGTGTTACTTAAATTAGCACTGAAGCACGTGGCAAATCCATTACTGTGCTGTTCTGAACGGACAGGACTGGGCTGAACTGAATGCCAAGAAGTGGATTCAGAGCAGAGTACACACAGCTTTGTTGCATCAGGAATGCACCACAGCCTGTCCAGAGGCACACACTGTATTTACTGAATTGAATCAACTAATAGAAGTACTCGAGATGAAGTCTGCGTTACATCCAACTCAAAGAGTTTTAATGGCTCCAGCATACTGGAGAAAAAACCAAAGAGGCTGCCTGCCAAGGCATTTGCACAGAATTATTGTGGAAGCAGTTTACAGTTTGTGGTTGCCACAAACGAAGCATTTGACTAATACAAGCTTAAAATATAAAAAATTACTCATTGTCATATAGCTGTTTTTACACAGTTTTGAAAGCAAAAACAACATGACTCATTTTTAGTGCCTTACTAAGAATTTCACTCTGCTGCAGCATAACAGGAATAAGCCAAAATTCATTTAGATTATTGATTAATTACTTCCACATGAAGACCTGCTGCTATCCTTTACTTAAATTTTAAAAACACTGGATACCCTAGTGAACTCCAATTTCCTTTATCATTACCATCTGTCTATGTAAACAGCTTCCCTCCCCTGGCTAACCAGCCTTCCCATATTTCCTTCAGATGTATCTTGGAAACCAGTGTTTGCAAAGTCTAATTATTTCCATGTTGACCACAAGTGTTCAAATAGAAAACTAAATAAACAAACAAGCAAAAAATCAAATCTTTCAAACCAAGAGCACTCACTTGGGGAGAACATGTCAGATTGCTGTATTACTTCAGATACCTTGCTTGTGGACACAACAGGACAAGGAGTGCCAACATACACTTTAGGGGTTACCCTCCCTTACTATCAGTACAGCTACTGTATTTACACATTTACTGCACATTTCAAAACATCTACTAAAATGTTGCCAAAATTCTGGAAAAATTTATACACTAGTCTTGGTTTAATTTTCTCTTTCAATACCATTTTAGAATCCATTAAAAATTACCATCTACCGACAGCAAAAGTAATGACATACAGAGGACTAACAGTTGTTTTGTTGTTTCCCCCCACACCCAACAAGTACAACTGAGCTGGTTTTCTGTGGAGTCCTTGCACATTCATTCACTTTCACCCTACAAAATACTGAAATGCTTCAATGGCATATTAAAGGTTCTATGAATTTTGATTACAGTTTCATTATCAAGAAGCTATATATTTGGTTATCTTCTGGTCTTTTAACTAAACATCCAAAAGTCTCTTCCTAAACCTAACCACCTCTCATTTATATTCAGCCCAACTCTGACCCTTATTTTACAGATAAGCATTCCCTCCAACAAGCTAAGTCATCATTAAAGACCATCAAAAAGTCTACTTCGTTAAACTAAGACACCTCTTTTAAGGTATGACTCCCATTCTATCCCTTCTTCTCCTGATATAAGCTCATGACTATGGCACAGAAAAAGCACATTTTAAATTAAACTGACCCCCCCAGTACTACAGATACCAACAGTCAACCAAGAATGTGACCTCACAGAACATCAGATACCCCATAGTAACTCCATGTTTCCTCTAAACCTGCAATATGTTTATCCCTTTTGTCCTTCTGTATATAACACAGGTTAAGTCAGGTATTTAATCAAAGCACAAATTACATCACAAAAAGCAGATATTAAATCAGCTTAAAAGCATCCACTTTAATTAGGCAGATTTCTTTAACCAACTGATTTAAAGCAGAGCATTGGCCTAGAACAGCCAGGCCTTTTGCTCACTGTCATATTAAAATTCAAATTCCTAATCTAAGAGCAATAATCCTAAGAGCAATAATTTCGAGGAACATTGCCATGCACGTTTTTGGTGAGGCAACAGAAAACAATGCCATTTTCTAAACACGTTCAGTAAATATGCACTCTGCATTCTTCATGAAATTCTGGATACAATTACTGTTACTACAGTAATTCATACCTGTTTTGGTGTAAATGTCTCCTTGTATCATCTGTTCTCTGAAACTCTCTGATGGATACAGGCTTTACTGGTGAGTTCTAAGAAAAAAACACAAAAGACTAAGTTAGCAACTTATTCAGAAAACTGGACATTAATGTCAAACAATCACTGTAGAGCAACATTTGTAACTACTGATATTTACAATACCTGACAAAGAGGAACAAAACACAGCTCAAGGATGTACATTTCTAACTGGCCAAGGTCACTCTTTCTTTTCTCCAATTTAAATAAATATTAATTTCAAGATTAAATATGCCTGCTGATAACTTCAGGAATTTAAAAGCTCCACTATTAAGAATCATGCAGAGAAGTTCATGTAGGCAGAAAATAAATATTGAAATGTATATACTCCACTGTACAGCAGGGCAGACTGGATTCTCAGAAATACAGGCTACAGTGGCTGATGGTCTTTTATGATGCTCTAAAGACAGGTGCCAGAGGGACTAAGAAAGCAAAACATGGGATAAATAAGAACACTAGGTTTAATTTGAGGTATGAAGTCATTTATCCCATTGGCAACAGGAGATATTGCCTTTGGTTTCATTTAGCAAAGCTTTTACTGACACCCATTGATGTAGGAAAACAGAAACTTTTCAATATTACCTTGCTAATTTTCACTCATGCCTGCATGCAGGATGCTGTATGGCAAAGTTAGCCTTCCTACGTAGTAGAGTATTTCAGATTGCCTTTTTAGAGAAACTACTGCTTCTGTTAAAACAAGTTTCATTTTTTTGAATAGATAAGACTTCATGGAAGAGCTTTTTGGATGCTGACCAATGCCTTTTCCATATCTACGGCAAAGAGTCTTTGGGTTGCACTGCCAATAGTTGCCTTTTCTGAGTTTTGCTTGTGTTTATTCTTCGAGTGGCATCAGTTTCTGTGACTTTACACTGAATTTTTGCAATATGAATGCACCTCTCTTATCTATGTGACTGATTCTAAACACAGGAAACAGTCACATAAAGTGGACAAAACAGGGACCAGACTCCTATATGAAAGCTAAAGATCCATCTTTTTTTTCTTTCTTCAAAGAGTCAATCTCTTTCTGCTTCAAAACCCACAACACTTTGAAAGAACACATCTGAATCACAGCACAATAGTTACTGTCAAGCAGATCAACCACAAAGATTTTTTCAGACAAGTTATTCATGTAGTCTGTACAGTGAGCTGCTGAGCTGTGTAACTGTGTACACAGGTGTTAATTAAGACTGACAGAACACAGAGGGAAACATTATGTGGCCGAAAATTTGTTTCTGTAGGTTTGATTTCTGAGGACACTCTCCAGAAGTGTTCCATCCAAATGGCAACAGGGAACAGTTTTCACAAGGGCTTTCCCGGGGTGTAGAAATTTAATTAATTAAAGTAAAAGCAGCACCTCATTAGAGATTCTCCGCTGGTCAATATATGCCATGAACTGTGAGCTGAGGCTGTCTGAGTCCATGCACTTGGGCTGCCTCACCTCTTCCTCCTCCTCTTCCGTGGCACAGCTGTCAATATAGTCGATCTGATCGAGATCATGTTCCACTTGACACACATACACAAAGAAAACACCCATAATTAGATAACCCACAGAAGAGGAAAAGACCCAACAAAGCAGCAATGTCAGGAACTAAGGCCCTGCTGTTTTCCTTCCATCTGGGAAAGCTCAGTCTAAAAGCTATTGGATTTTGCCACTAACGCTTGATAAATAAATTTTGAAATAATGATAAAAATTATGCTGTTTAAAAAGCAACGAGGAACATGGATCAAACACATAGTTCTATACTGTTGGCTACAGATATTTTTTCAGTGACTGAAAGAGTAAAGTAAACACTGATTTTTTTTCAATACCAAATACTACATACCAAAATCTTATCAGGTAATACCAAGACCATACAACGATTTGTGTACATTTTTCAGTAATTTTTCTTGGTTCTAATTAATCTCTGTCAGAAAAATTAGAATGGATGTAACAGATTCTTCTACTAGTTTTACTACTACAATAACAAAACAGAGAGCAGCATGTCTAAGTTATACTTATTGCATTTGCATCCAGATAAGAAGGATATGTGAAAACAGTGAAGT
>WEIV01004012.1:1228-13502 GCA_013390005.1 Calyptomena viridis
TTTAGATCTTTGGGATATGGAAAGCTAGGGTGATGAATTGTTTAGATCAGGATTTTTGTTCTGCTCGCTCGTGGTCCTTGTTTGTTTTCTCTTGCTAAGCGCACGGCAATAGGCAACAAACATGGCCCTCGATGCTCAAAGAAAAAAAGGGGGAACTGTAGGCCGACAGCTGGTCTGATTTGGCTCTATGGTTAAGATGGACTTGAAGCCTAGCTGTTTTCTGTCCTTAAAAGATGCTAACACCAGCAGTACGACCTTAAGTGAGTCAGCATTCCCTGCATGTAGCACTTGCTTGAAGTTAATGGCAGGATATTTTTGTTTCTTATCCGATAGCTCACATGTTTTCACTTATCCAGTACCAATGCCAAGGTGACACTTGTACACTGACCAATTATTAAGTATAAACATATTTCATGTACCAATAGAGTTGTTAGGAGTCAGAACTATTTAAAGGGTTAATAAACGCCTTTCTGGGTCATTCACCATTAGAGCTGACCCGAAGCACTTCTGTAATCCGTGTCATTCTCCTTATCTCGCCGACCCCCCTGTACAACCCCCCTGTACAAGCCTACATTTATAGTCTCTTAAAAGTTAAATTACAATTCAGCATAGACTCCCTATACCATCCCTTACAGCCTGGTGTTTGACTGAATGGAAATAATAGAAAATTACATTTACTATGGCCTTCATTCACTCTTAGAGGGTCAAACTGATTTGCAAAGAATAGGAGAAAGTTTCACAGGTATGTAGAGCATTTCAGTGTCTGAGATAAGTCATATCCACCAATGCCTATGAGCTGTTTAATCTGTATCCCACAGATATGACTAATTCACTTCTATACACTGTACTTCTCTACATCATATGAAGAGTTGGCCACAATGGCTGCAACCAGGCTAGTAAATTCAGAAGTGTTAGACATTGAGCCATGATCACTCGTGATGCTACAAGTATCAGACCGAGGGCTAGTGCCAAGACCCTAAGAGCACTAACAAGCCTTAATTGCTCTGACAAGCTGCACTTTGGGTTTCTACCCCCATACTCTGACAAGGGTCTCTGTGTTCCTGCCTCAGGTCTCTTGCTGTCTGGACTTCCTGATCTGACATTTGACATGGTTTGTAGCCTGTCTTTGCCTGAGGAGCACTGGCTGCTGGCTCTTCTTGACACCACTCTGCTCTGCTCACCTCTGTCTAGGTCCACAGGACTGTTGCCTGTCATTGGCCTTGTGTTGGGGTCACCCTAGATCATGGATGCCTTCCTTTAGGGAGCAAGACCACTCATGCCACTGTCTGATGTGAATAATAACTACTATCATCCTGTTATGGGTTAGATTACTGTTGGTAAAATTTCCCTGTTAATAACATGAGATATTGGCAAACCTGAAAACAGAATTCCTCAGCTGGGATGTGAGGTGAAAGACTTTCATTGGTTTCAGTCTGAGACATTAGTCCAAACACCCACATGTTTGCTAAGAGCATAAGGCTTCTTCCAGGGCCAAAACAACTCATCTTTTTTCTCCAATTTGGGTTTGAGGCAGCTAAGCTGATATGTCACAGCAACTCTCAACAATGACAAGGACTCTTTCTAACAGTTACGAAATAACACCTTTTATTAAAATAAATTTTTTACAAGTGAGGGTTCAGGGTAGTCAAGGATAACTTCTGTCTACAATAACACTCTTAAACTAAGTAATGACAGTGTGAGACAAAGCATAAGCACAAACTATAAAGCGAACATTCTATTACAAATCATGGCCAAGCTTCGCAAACGAAGATATCGGAAGAGCTCTCCCCATGCTTGCTACAAGTGCACTGGTGGCTAAAAAGGCCAATGCGGGATAGACAAGTCTGGGAAAAAAAGGCACAGCTAAAAGTCTCCTTGGGTGGTATTGACGAGGCCCTAACCTCTAAAACAGACAATTAGCACATGCATAGGTTAAGGCCCACACTGACGTTCCAATATGAGGTGGAGAAAAGAATCATCACATCAGCTACTCTGACTACAGGTGGAAATAAAGCTTCTCCCAAATTCTTCCAAATTGCAACTTCTTTATATACCATTTCTTTTTTTTCCAGAAGGAGGTGTGGAGGGTTTTTTTGTGAATGCTATAGTCACCTTTTCTAAATTTGGAGTAGTGAGATAAGGGTTTATTGTTTCTTGATGTATAGCTGGCACAGGTCAAAAGTCATCCGGTGCCTGCTTTGAAGACTCATCAATGATACTGCCACATCATTTCATTCTTCCAGCTGCAGGTGCTTATGTGTGTTTAGGGAACCTTTGTGACCTCATAGAATGATAGAATTATCAAGGTTGGAAAAGACCTTTGAGATCATCTAATCCAACCTATAAACCAACACCAACCCTTCATCTAAACCATGGCACTCAGTGCCTCATCCAGTCTTCTCTTAAATACTTTCAGGGATGGTGACTCTACCACCTCCCCAGGCAGCCCATTCCAATGGCCAATCACTCTTTCAGTGAAGAAATCAGCCTAAACCTCCCCTGATGGAGCTTGAGACTGTGTCTTCTTGTTCTGTCACCAGTTGCCTGGGAGAAGAGACTGACCCCTGCCAGACTACAACTCCCCTTTCAGGTAGTTGTAGAAAGCAATAAGGTCTCCCCTGAGCCTCCTCTTCTCCAGGTTAAACTACCCCACCTCCCTCAACCTCTCCCCATAGGGCTTGTGCTCCAGCCCCTTTACCATCCTTGTCACTCTTCTCTGGACATGTTCAAGTATCTTGACATCTTTCCTAAACGGAGGGNAGAAAAATAATTTGGATTATGGTTTAGTTTGTTATAGAAGTAAAGCTTATAGTTTTAGATTTTGTAGTATAGATATAGAAGAAGACAACATGGAGTATTTTGGGTGTTGCCCTGAGTTCTTCTTCTTCTTCTTCTTCTTCTTCTCGCTCTTGCACTGCAGTAGAGCTGGCATTTAGAGATTGGTAGAATAGGTTTGAGGTAGAGAAGACGTGTTAGTAATAAGTTAGGATTATTGGTACCGAATTGTAAACATAATACTTATTATCATATCATTGGTCATTAGTGTCCTTAAAAACTTAGATGCAGTCACCATTTCGGCACTTCTGAGGTATTTCACACCCTACTCCCTTCTCGCTTTGTGCTTCCTCGCTTTGCACACGCTTTGGTGTGTTAAACCCAGGTTAGGGTGACATGCTAAAGTTGCGATAAAGCTTAATAAAAAGCAAGAAAAACTGAGAAGCTGCGAGTTTCATTCCTTTATCTGGTACTGGACTTTGATAACAAGAAGCAATTACTACGGGCATTTTTACAAGAACATAATAGGGACAGTATCGAAGGCCTTACTGAAGTCCAGGTAAACCACATCCACAGCCTTCCTCTCCTCTACCAGGTGAGTCACTTGGTCATAAAAGGAGATCAGGTTGGTCAGGCAAGACCTACCCCTCCTAAACCCACGTTGGCTGGGCCTGATCTCCCGGTCATCCTGCAGGTGCTGCATGATTGCACCCAGGATTATCTGCTCCATAACTTTGCCTAGAACCAAAGTCAGACTGACAGGTCTGTAATTTCCTGGATCCTCCTTCTGGCCCCTCTTGTGGATGAGTGTCACACTGGCCAACTTCCAGTCATCCAGGACCACACCAGTGAGCCAAGATTGCTGGTAGACGATGTTATCTAAGAAACAGCAGCTGTGGTCTCCTTTTTTCTCCACTCAGGAAAAGGCAACAGATCCTTCTTCTGTAATTCTTATTCTGTCTTAACTTCTGTCTTTTATCCACTAGTCCACACATAATAAGCAGAGAAAGACTGAATACTTCCATAGACAAAGACAAATGAATTGTCCCTACTTCCATGAGCTGTCTTGATCCATCTTTGCTAAATTATTTCCCTTAACAAGTCCATTTTTCACATCCACTTTTATACATCAGTGTTAACTCTGAGCTTCAATTTGACCCTTCAAGCTCAACCTGCCTAGCATAAACTCAGTCACTATCCTAATCTTGACATAAGCTTCAGGTTTCACCCTGATCTATTTCAGTCACGATGTCCCATATTCTTCTTTAATTGGGAGATTTAACCACAGTGTCAAATTGATGGATCCATTGTAACACATTACTCCAGTTTCTTCTTATCTTAATAGCCCTGTCTTCATCCTATGTCACAGCTAGGAATTAGTCATCAAGTGAACAGATTGAGATCTGAAAGATGCTGAAAATTCAAGATACATGTTAACCCACTGACTTCTTGTTCGTCTGTGTCCAGCCCTAGTCCACCATCTTAAATTAGATCACAGTGCTTCAGGTATACTAACAAATTAATTTCACTCAGCCCTCATAGAATACTTTATAGAGCACTTTGGGTGGAAACACTCAAACAGCCCAGTCAATTTGCAGCTATTGGTGACAGTAATAGTCCCCAGGCATATAAGAATATTATGCATCTTGCTTCAGATCTTGTCAGGTCTTCTCTGGATCTGAACTTATTTTTAGTTATATTTAGTTTTATATGTGAAGTTACTTAAGAAATTGAGCATTTAACTTGGTTTAGGATCAGAGTTATGCCAGCTGCAACAGCAGAAATACTTAATGATCTTGTATTTATGACTACCTAAAAGATTTGTGTGGCTTTTTAGAGCAAATTGTCTGGCTACAAATGAATGCATTTTTAATAATAATTTTATTTATTTAGGTTTTGCTTTGTATGTTTGCATCTTTTCAGTCCCAAAGAAATACAACTGTGACTAAGGAAGGTCTATCAGGCTGAAGCAATTGCATATTTAAATTCATGGGCCAAATAGAATTAAGTGCTCTCAAAAAGGCTCTTTGAAACATAAAAAAAAAAAAAGGAGGAAGAAACCTTCCAACTTGTGACACTATGCTCCTTCTTAGCTGTGGAATACAGGATGTAACAATTCAATTCAATATTCTTTTTATTAGCTGTTATTTGATTTAAGACCCATATAGAAGGCTAACAGTATCCTGGGATGCATTAGGAAAATTAATGCCAACCAAGGGCAGTGATCCTTCCAGTCTGCTCAACACTGTTGAGGCCACATCTGGAGTACTCTGTCCGGTGCTGTGATCCTTAGTGCAAAAGAGACTTACACTCTTGTTTTTCATGGTGAAGGGGAGTCAGTGTGGGAGAAAGGGCTGAGATCACATTCAGATTCTCTCTCCTGTCAGAGAGGCAGATATACCAAGCTTGTTCATCACAGCAGTAGGAACTTTCATTTTATTTTATTTTAAATGTTTCAATGCATAATGAATGTGGTCTACATTAAATACCACCACTGACTGAGACTACATGTCCAAGGATGAGACATGAGATCTATCAACTGAGATGTCTCCTAAATGCTGCTCAAGAGGGGAAGATGCTCAAGCTCCTTCACTGTGCCCAGTATATCTCTCTGGGACATATGTCTGAGAAGACAGTAGGGAGACTCTCCTATTGCTTGAAAAACTTCTCTTCCACCACAGTTTCACATAATAGTTCACTTGATCACTTGACAGTAGTTATACTACAACTACCCACGGGGTAAGAAATACCCTGCAGTGAATGTGGCTGAAGTGATTTACAGCTCTCAGAAAAGTTGCAGATAAAATGGCCCTGGGAGTTGTGATAGATGTACTAGCAGTGCAGTGATCTAGCAGTAGTTTGGTTCAGGCTCTAAAAGGCGCAAAGGCCTAAGAACCCCTGTTGTCTAAGAGTAGGCCTAAGAAATCTGTTCTCTGAAAACCAATGAAGGGGCATAGTGACCCACTGAGCATGGATTATACAATTAGCACATGAATAGCAGATGGCTTTTTCAAGAATCTTTTATCAAAGAACAAAAGTACAAGGAGTGTGGGTACAAGACTCTCATGCACACTTTTCCCCTCACAGGTAATCTGACTACAAGCCAGCCAAATTATTCTATATATTTGTCAGTCTAACTGATACTTCTCTGAGCTCTCCCTGCTGAGCAGTGTGTCTGCATGGCAATGACCGTCCCTTGAGCTGGGACACTTGTCAGGATTGCTCCTTGAGGCAGAGAGAATTTTCACCAATGATAGATATTTGGTAAACAACCAATATAGTGCATAACCTTGTATTATGGTAACTATGAATTCTGCCTTGGTGACTTTGATTCTGTCTTTGTAGTTTTGAACCACTGCTATATCCTTTGTTCAATAGTTAATAGAGTGAATTTTGCCATCAAACTTTGTTAAGTTGCACTTTTACAACATTATATTTCAATAGAAGCACTTTTGCTGATACCTTTGACAGTGGTTCTTTAGACAGTCTAAATTACCCATTTGTGACAGGAGTACAGCAAGAATAACAGATAAACTTGCAGTTGCTCATGTGGCCTATTCAGTGGTCCATAGAAGCAGTGGGGTTATGACTGCAGCTATGTGACAGGATTGGTTTGTATGGTTGTTAGTTGGCTCAGGAGGCATAATGACGAGAGGGTAGACTCCAAGAAATGTTCAGAAGCTTTATTTATCTATAAGAAGGCTAATATCTATGCAGAGAGAACTAAGGCATCTAAGCACTAGCAAAAGCTCTAATACCTACCAGCAGACTCTGTATCCAGCGTTCCCCAGGCAGAGTGCCTGGAGAACCCTGGACACAAGACTCTCCCTGGCCAGGTGTCTGACCAGGCAGAGGGTCTGCTCTCAACATGTCTGCTCTCTAAGAAAGTCAGAACATGTCTGCCTTCTAAGAAAGTCAGAACATGTCTGCTCTTCTTCTTGCGCAGTTACAGATATATATATCAGACTATATTGTTTATATTAGTTGTCCAATGACCTGAGGCCAGGTTGTCCTGTCCAACCAAGGGGAATAAGGTCACAGCCAGTCAGGGCAACACTTCTGCTCATGCTCAGGAAAATGTGGCCTGTAGAACAGGGCTACAGGTTTGCCCCAATTTTTTATTGTGTACGTAATTTTTAGTTATTTGTCTCTTCTCATTGCTTTAGAATGGGATGAGAGCAATGGAAAGCTTTAACAAAATCACTCAACTAATGACTACATTGTTAAAATATTGTTGTATCTGAAGATAGAGCTAATGCTGAAAAAGGAAACTTGAAAAACTTTAAATATTTTTTCATTTTCTTTTGATAGTCCATATGTATTTAGGATTTCATTTTGTCAGAAATTAACAAATAAATGATTGAAGCTTGCTAGTGATTTATTGCTCAAATTCTTAAATCATCATATTGTTAGGATGTCTTTTCATCAAATAATATAAGACAGCAGAAAACAAGTATAATTGCACACCCTAAACTGTAGGAACCATTTGTAAATTTGGAAATTGATTTTATTTAGATGCCTAAATACTGTCATTTTGAGTATGTGCTTGTCAGTTTTGATATGTTTCCAGGATGGGTAGAGAGCTGTGCTTCCAAACAAGCAGATGAAAGAACTGTTGAAAAACCAAAAATTGAAAAAAAAGTTGCTAAGAGAAGAAATTTCTGGGTTTACTAGTCCATAACACTAGCTAAGGAAACCCATTTAACAGGAAAAGTAGTGCATAAATTATGTGCAGCCCTACAAATAGAAGGAAAGTGTTGTTTTGTCCATCACCCACAATTCAATGGAGCTGTAAAGAGAAAGACTGGCTTTTTTTGTTTGAGAAGCTTGCTTCTAACTATCCTTGTGCACAGAGTACATCCTTTTCACTTGGATCATGCAGGGCAAGCTTAGATCTGAATCCCAGTGGTACTCTGAGGAGACCAGGTGCATGGCTTTGTGATACAGGAGGTATTTGCTGAGGTGCCTCTCATCATGCCACCTAGCTTCAATGTAGCTTCAATGTAATTTTCTCTATCCTCCATTGTAAGCCTGTACAGGGGGGTTGTACAGGGGGGTTGGCGAGATAAAGAGAACGACACAGATCACAGAAGCTCTTCAGGTCTGTTCTAATGGCAAACGACTGAGAAGGACATTTATTAACCCTTTAAATAGTTCTGGCTACTTAATAACTCTATTGGTACATGAATTATGCTTATGCTTAATAATTGGTCAGTGTACAGGTGTCACCTTGACATTGGTACTGGGTAAGTGAAAACATGTGGACTATTGGACAAGAAACAAAAATATCCCATCATTAACTTCAAGCAAGTGCCTACGTATACAGGCTTCTGCTGTGGGCAGGAAATGCTGACTCACTTAAGGTCGTACTGCTGGTGTTAGCATCTTTTGAGGACAGAGAACAGCTAGGCTTCAGGTCCATCTTAACCATAGAGCCAAATCAGACCAGCTGTCGGCCTACACTCCATGACCTCTTTAAAACAATCTCTTGTCAATTTGTAGACCTCAGACACACTTCCCACATAGAAACTTGCTGTGTAATAAAAGTCTCCTTCTCACTCAGGGACTGCAGCTTGTGACTCAGGGCATGTCTCACAGGCTTTGTTCTCATGATATGTGGTTAATGCCAAGGGCTGAAGGTCCCCACCAGCGCATCAATGATCTCCACACCAATGTGTGTCAATAGCTGGACATTAATGTCTATGGAGTAGAGATAGTCCACCTCGTACTCGAATTGGCTGTGGATATATGTGCTGATGAAATCCATATGGCTGTGGAATTATCCTGCCACCTTGAGTGATTCTGGACAGGGGTGACAAACAGGTGATTCTCAGGGGCCATTTGAAGGTGAGAGATCTTCTCAGGATTGTCTCTGAACAAGTAGAAATTCACCTGGTGCCCAGCAAGGAAGTACTTGTTGGCAGATTTCATGAACCCATCTATGAACTGGACATATGTGAGAGACATGGAAATGAAAAGAATGGAAAGAGGTTCCACCTGCTAAAGAATGACAGCTTTTCAAGTTAATTTTGTTTGTCTTTTTCTATCCATTGCTCCCTTCTTACGTTAGTGCTCTTTATTTAACACAGCTGCTACCCTTCAACCCTTCTCCATGCTCCTGCACGTGATACCATTTTTTGGCTTTCATTATACTCCATTGTTCTTTCATGCTTTCATGCATGTACACAATACATGCCTTCTACCCCATGCTGATCTCTAACATCACTTCTCCCCATCCTTCTCTTTTACAGGATCTCTAGCATCCTTTCTTCAGCACAGATGTCTACCTCTGAGTTAATCATCCCAGACTGCCTTTGAAATCACTAAGAGTCAGGAAAGTACTGTCAGCAAAATCTGAGTCATCTTATCGTGGAGCAGACACCTAAAATAGGTTTCTGTCCTTGATTTTTACCCACAAGCTCACAACATGTTTGTGGCTGTTACTCAGAGGCAGCTCTTCACAATCCATCCACTCCTTAACATAGAGCATAACACACCCATCCATTGTTCCCAGTCTCTCTCTTCTGAAAACCTTGTAGCCCTGATCTGCAGTGTTCCACATGTGCAACTCTCCATTTTGTTTCTGTGGTAGTAATTATGTTATAGTTTTGTAATTACACCATGGTTTCTAACTCCTTCTGCTTGTTACCCATGCTGTGTGCATTGCTGGAGAGGTGCTTCAGCTGAGCTATCCATCTCTTTAACTTTTGGAAAGAGGCTTCTCTAATTCATTTGGGAAGATGTACAGGTATTTCCCTGATGCTTTCTAGAGTGTTGTTTCCTGGTTTATTTCTGACACTCAGAAGAATGTCCCCTTCCCTTGCTGAATCTAATTTAAAGCTCTATTCTAAGTCCAGCCGAGTTGCTTCCCAGAACAGGTTGCTTCTCTCCTCTGTGCTGAACAGTCCCAGCTCTCTCAGCCTTACTTCATAGGAGACATGCTCCAGTCCCTTCATCATCCTTGTGGCCCTTTGTTAGACTCTCTCTAGTATGTCCCCATCTCTCCTACTGTTTTCCTGGATCAAATGGCTCTAGAACTGGCAATTCAAAAAACAGTTATCCCAATAACCTAGAACAGCCCTACAACAGACGTTTACACTTCATCTACAATGCTGACTGTTACCACAAAAAATAATATCAGCCAAGATCTCTTCCTTTTTAGCTTCTGAGATAAGTGGTGACAATGGATGGGAAAAAATGAATTCAATAATTAAATAATTGAACCAAAAGATTATCAATATTCACCATAATTTCTCAGTTTTCTTCCTGAAAGCAAACAAATCAGAGATTCTTCATCTATGCATTTTTAAAGGTTTCTGGAAGAGTACCTTTTCTAAGTAGGCATCCTTTCCTATTCATTCATTCTTGTTCTTAGCTGTCCTGACTTGAATGTGCCAGAAACATGTGTGTTTCTGAGAACAAGGTAATATCATGTTAATGAATCCAGAGAAGTTATGCTTACTGTGGAAGCATTGGAGATGTTTCATTTAAGTCTGTATGTCTGCAAATGAGGGAAAGATAAAAGATACACAAATGGGCCATGGCACAAAAGTTTCAGATTTTGTTTTCCTGGAGAGATGAGCTGCACAAGGGATCTGTATGTGTTTTAGTAGTACTACCTCTTGATTCAATGTCACTGGGCATCCATCACAAATACTATGACGTAATTTATGTTACTTCACCTCCATATACAATGTGAACTACATCGAACTAGCTATTCAGCTGGTATAGCTAGAGCTGAATGCAAATTAATCTATTTTAACATTATTTTCAATGGGTCTGATTGTTCTGGAAATTCGATTTTACTTTTACACCACGAGAGTCTGGTTCAAATAAGGCCAAACACCTTCAATATGGTTTGCAGTTTGCTGATAGGTGTATGTTTGCATGCCTGCAGTATGGGGCAATAGGACACATCACAGAGCACATGACACTGCTCTCCATTCTCATTGCTTATGCAGGTTCCTGTAGATGGGTCACCAAATGGGAACCCACCAGTCTTGATTCTTAGATTTTCCAGCAGGAAAAAGAGGTTCTAAAAAGTTGAAGTTTTTACTAAAAGTATTAGGTTGATTAGGCTAATAGAGGGAAATTGAAAGAATCACATATACACAAACACAGACAGATGTCTAGTCATATTAACTTTTTTTTTGTGGTCAGTGTGTGTGAAAATGCTTTCTCATATTGGAATCTTTTAGATTTCAGATAAAGTACAAAAATAATGCATTCTTTTTTGTCATATTGTTTTATTGGCATTAAAGTTTATTTCTTCTTTAGTCACACATGCTAGACTCCTTAAAGAATAGTGTATGCCACTGTGAATGTATTTAGAACAGCATTTCTAGGGACTTATATTATAAGAAAGGTGATGAAGAGGCGAAGCAGTGGGGATACGAAAATTCACAAAATAATAAAATAATAAAATATGGTTCAATTAAATGAAATTAAGGGCCAGAAAACCCAGGAAATCTCAGTCTGGTAAACTACCAGCTTAAACTCTTTCTTGATTCCAAATCCAGAATCTGTTACTTCTCATTGAGTTTGCAGATAAAACTAAATTGGAGGGAGTGGACATTATGCCAAAGGGTGGGGCTGCCAATCAGAGGACCTGGAAAGGCTGAAGAAATGAAGATTCGCAAAGGCAAATGCAACCTGGTCCAAAGTAACCCTACATGCAACAGGGCAGGCTGGGGGCTGACTGATTAAAAAGGGGTTCTGTGAAGGGGTCAGGTGAAGCAGGAGTCAGCAGTATGTACTTAGAGCAAAGAGAAATAGCTGCCTCATGGCAGGCTAACCATTGTGTAGGATAAATACGACTAATTCTAGTCCACAGAGTTCTAGTCCTATGCCAGGATCCTTGTGTTGGTCTGGCATACAGAGGTCTTATTGTTGTAGGTAAACATGAAAAGACACACTTGGGCTAACAGGAATATACATAGCCCAATTCATCATATTTTTAGAATTTCATAAAAAAGATTCAAAGTGTCTACACTTGGTTATTTTGATCTTTTGAATGTAAAAGGGGATTATGAATTTGACTTTGTGCGAATGCTTACATTGTATCTGCATAAGTATAGTTAGAAGAAACATCTCTCAGTCTGGGCAAAAGAAATATATGCTAGTTGAGAAAAATTATCAAAGTTTAAATACGCACCAGATTGCTCCAGTGATTCCTGTTGTCACTAGAATAGCCAGTCCATGTAATTTAGTGATTCTCATGTTGCTAGTGTTGAAAAAAAGATTGTGAACTCTGGATTCACAGTAAAACACAAACAAAACAAAAACAACCAGGCAAAAAATACTGTAGTTATTAACTATTGAATAAATCTCTTGTTTGGGTTGGCAGGTGTTGTGGTTTTAAGTAGCCAGAGTTTTTTATTAGCTGGGGGGGGCTAGGAGAGAGGCTTCTTTAAGAAGCTGCTGGAGGTTTTCTCTGCTCTAAGCTAGCCAAGGTCAGGCAACAACGCCTCTGTGATAACATATTTAAGAAGGAGTAGAA
>WEIV01004012.1:17347-63457 GCA_013390005.1 Calyptomena viridis
CTTGGGAAGGAAAACAGAGGTGGATATAAAAGATTAAAAGTCTAGAAATAGGGAAATTTCTTATTGTATTCTATGTCCTTTTAAAAATCCTGTGACCTCTGTTGAGAGTATGAGTTAAATATAATCTTTCCTTCACTCTCTCTCTCTGTATTATAAGCAATAGCAGTACTTCTGAAGATACTTATGTGGTAAAAACTGGCACTTGTATTCCATTTTCACTGGACGAGAATGTAAAAAAATTCACCTTTTTTTTTTTACCCTGAGAAGCTTCATTCTCAAAACATGGAACTTATCTTTCTATGCCACCCGAGAGTGATCCATTATTTGAGGACAGGTGCCTGAAAAACTCCAATTAATCATCCTTTTTTATTGAACTCTTGCCAGTCAATATTCTAGGGTATTATGAGATTGATCTATCTGGAATATTTAAAGCCTATATTGAAATGTGGGACCATAATTCTTATTTTCTCTTTTTGATATCCTTTTCATTCAGGCACTTTTCAATTATGGTTTTTATTCTATAGGATGCTAAGATAACTTAAGCTAGGTTTTTTTCTTGTACTTCTCAGACCTCCATTAGCTATACTGGAAGCCAAGTTACCTCCCTTACCTGTCAGCATTTACCACAGTTTAAATCTCATGTGTAGAGGAGTATGTGGATGATATTGTGAACCTGCCAGAAAAGTATCTAGTGCAGCTGCAGTTGCACAATCCAGCATTTGTGGCTTATCAGCATGAATAAGCAAAAAGGCAAGGATGTGCTGTCCTTGAGCTGTATGACAAAAACAGGAACTGGGGGCAGAGGGGAATAGAAAAGAGGATGTGTCAGCAAATTTGTTAACTGCAAGTAGGTGTACCCTGTATACGTCAAGGCATGTGAACAGTGTATGACAACCAATCAGTATGTATTAGATGCACGTGAACAGAGCAATGTAACCAATAGTAGAGTTAGATTGAGCGCATGAAGCTTGCTAAAGTGTATAAAAGGTCTGTACTTTTGATAATAAAGTGGAACATTGACGATACTTCTGTGAAGACTGTCTTTGATTCTGGAGCTCCTCGCTTCACTCATGCAAGGTGCTTATACCGAGTTGTTGAAATAGGGTTGTGGAGTCCCATAGAGAGTACAAGCTGTGAAATGTGAAAGCCACTCTTAGAAGAAATTGTATTTTATCTTCAGTCGTTTTATTATTTGTCAGTAGAGATGTTCTTGTAATGAAATATGTAAGCTATGTAACTAGACTGATTCTATACAGATTACCCAAATGCAAGAGAAAAATCAAATTTGAAATAGATATTTTGAAACTCAAAGAAAATTAAATAATGAAATCACAAAAATACATGTTTCTTCTTTGTTTGGATGAGTAATTATTTTTTTTATGTTTTCTACGAAAAATATTTTGTGAAACATAAATCCTGAACATAGTTCTAGAAAATCAGTTGATTGCTGGATAGGAATGTGCAGGAACAGGTAAAAAAACACTGTTTGAAACCTTCCCTAGGAAGTGGAAAACAAGAAGAAGAAACACGAAACTTCAGGTATTTTGTGGATAATTCTATTAATTAACATAGAAAAAATTATGGAATGGTACTGTAATTACTGTAGTCTAATCTGTTTGGGATGAGAAATTACCTGTTTTAGTCAATCCATCAATATATTGAAAACGAGAGAAATTTTCAGAGGCACAGGTCCTTTCTAATTTTGAAAGAAAAAATGCATATATACCATAACCCTAGCAAACTTGTTTGAAACAACAAACACTAACTTTCTTCTGCAAATATTCAAGAGGAAGGGAAAGAGTGAGCCAGCTCAAGATGAGTTTTCTTTACATGAGTCCAACTGCTCAGCAAGACTGTGCTTTTACCTAGATCTCATGTCATTAGTGGCCATCTGGGGGATAGCTCGGAACTGTACATTTAATAAGTACATTAAATAATGTTGCCTCATCCCTTTGACTGTCTTTTAACTGAAGATAAGGGTAAGGAGGTCTGTGAGGAAATCAGTGAAACCAAGATTCTTGGAGCAAGGATCTGAATCACCAATCCTGCTCTAGGTTTCAAAAATTCTCAGAATTGCTTAAATAATAAAGAATGTCAATTAAATAACTGGTGCAGAATGTCTACTTAAACTGGATATTTGTAAGTTCAGTATGAAGAGGATACTTGGGGAAGATAATACAAGATGCTCCTTATTTCTTTATTTTTCCTCCTTATAGATTCCAGGTCTTCAATGTCATCATGATACAAGAAAATGATAACCACATCCATGAGTTCATCCTCTTGGGATTCCCTACCATCATAGAGCTACAGGTTCTATTGTTTATAATTTTCCTCATTGTGTATTTGTTGACTGCAATTGAAAACATAGTTATTGTTCATTGTTATTGAGAAATCAACTAAAGACTCCTGGAGAAGGAGATTTTCTCATGGAGATCAACTGGCAGTGCTGATGAGCTAAAAAGTCCAGACCTTAATCCATGCCAAAGTGAAACTATCCTATTCATCCATGCAGTACCCATATTTATTGAACTAGAGCGTAAAAAATCTAAATTAGGTCAATGTATATATTATGGCTTTGAGTTAAGACAGTTGGGGTTTTTTTTTTGCTTGTTTTCCCTCTAAAAATCTACGTTGTCACACTTTCTTAAAAGTCTCCAGCTGATGACTGCTCCAGTTTTAAAGAGAAGGTTTGGAAATGCTAGAAACTCTACCCCAGATGTGTTTGCCCTAGAAAGATTACTAGATCCAGAAAACATTATAAAATACATGCAAAAAAAATAGATATCTATATCTGATTTATTTACTCTGAGATTCTGTTATTATCTCTTGAAAGAAATAGGCAGTGAAAAAGGATGAGTAATTTTAACATACTTGGATACCTTGTGTATGAAAAAAAGGAACCATCCTCTGAAGAAGACAACTTTTCTCACATAGCAGTAGAGAAAGTATAACATGAGTAGTCCATGCTACTCACACAGTACAGCTACATTGTCACTTGGCCTCTTTGGTTCACAACAGGATCCTGGTACAAACAAACAAAACTGTCAGCTGAGTGCATCCCTACAGGAACATATTAAATGTGGGTTTGAGTTTATTACTGAGACCATAGTTTCTAATATTCTATGCTCTGTACTAGCATATGGTCTTTTTAGATTTTGCAGTTCCTGAAACATCTGCCTTTCTATGGAAGAAACCATAAGACACTTGCTGGAAGAACATATCTATGTCCAGGTACAATGGAGATCTTTGCACCTGAAGATCAGTATTTTCTAGCAAGCTATTTGGCTCACCTTGCTACAGACAAACCTCAGCCAAGGGTCCCGTCTGGCTACCACTACATTTGGAGGTTAAAAACCATGAAGTGCTACTCATACGCAGAGGTTTTTCTTCATTAGCATAAGCAGGGCATGAGATATAGTATGTATTTTCAAATTGTATATGTACTTTTCAAGTGAAAAGTAATATGTATTTTCACATTAATGAAACACAGTTCAGGTCGTGGTCACTCGGGCCATTCCTGTGGCTCAGCTCCCATCAGCTGCATTGTTTAAAACACAGCACACCCACAATTGTCCCCGTGCTGCTCCATTTCAGCCTCTATCAAGGCAGCACAACAAGCTCCCTCAGGCCTCCTGCTCCTAAGGTTGCAGACAGCTTGTTTCTGATGAACTATTGTCAACACCAACACTTTTCTTTGCTGAGCTTTGTCTTTTTGTTTCTCCACCTTCTCTTCTTCCTTGTTCACTGACCTTGGTGTCAAAGAGCTGTTTCTCTCATATTCTTCTCATCCCTCTTTCGCACAGCTGCTGCACAGTGTTTTAAATCTTTCTTAAATATATTATCAAGAGAGGTGCCATCAGCTTCAGTGATGGGCTCAGTTTGGGGCAGTGATGTGTCTGTTTTGGAGCCAGTTGAAACTGTCTCTGTCTGAGATGGGAACAACCTGGTCTTTTCTCACAAAGACCACATAAACCAAAACACTCCTCATCCTTTCAGTTTTATTCCAGGGAAATAAAGAATTCAGTCTAACCAGAATAATACCTAATTATTATGTGCTTGTTACAGAAATGTATCCACATTATTATAAGCATCACTGCATTGCCCAAAACAAAGGCTATGCTAAAAACAAGCCAGGTAATAATCCCAAAGTCATTCTTCAAGCAGACCAAGAAAAGTCCTGAGGACTGCAGAGCTAAAACAAAGTCAATATTGCCAACTGCAAAGCCAAAACCATATTTCTTTAGCTGTAGCACTGTGCCAACTTCCCCATGTCAGGGTTTGCAGAATAATTGTGGTTTTATCAAAATTAGCTTGGCTACCTATAGGCAGGACCAATTAACACTACACAGGATTTGTTACGTATACTGAAGAACTGGCTTTTACTTTTACACCACAATAAATCCAGAGGCTTCCCTGACAAGAAGTGACATTGTGTAAATATGGACTTATCCTTTGATCATAATGGGTATGGAAATGTGCTGGTTTCCAGCCCCAAGGGTGTGCCCAGCACAACTGTCCTAGTGCAACCAGAGATAAGGTAGGCATACCCTAGAGCATCACCACTCCATGGCATATATTTTAGGTCCTATGTACCAAGCAGGATGGCTAGAGCAGCTGGATAATTATTTTTATTCATACAATTATGTCTGTGCACCACTTCTGGCTTGTGGTCCAAGGCCACTTTGTGAATGTGTTGTTTTTCTCTAGGATAGAGTTAGTTATCCTCGAAATAGCTCATATGGTGTGATGTTTTGGATTTGTGCTGAAAACACTGTTGATCATACAGGGATGTTTCAGTTATTGCTTACAAAGAGCGAAGGCCTTTTCTACATCTCACATCACCCCACCATCAAGCAGACTGGGGGTGCACAAGAAATTGGGAGGAGACTATCATGGGTGTGTGATGGACTGCGCGATATAGATCACTCTTGGCTGCGTATTGTTCAGGGGTCCCGAATATGTAACGGTTTATTGTTTACAGAATAGACACTTATACACATCAGAAGGTTTGCATATTCTAACATAATTGGTGAAAAGTTATCTTGCTGCTTTACTATTGATCACAGCTATAGCACTTGCCACTCTGCTTGTCCCAGCTGCGTTTCCTCTCTTAAGGCCATGCAGAAATGCATGCCTACCTGCGACAGGAGACCCAACTGGTTCACTTGACTCCAACTAACCAAAGGGATATTCCATACCACATGATATCATGTTCAACAATAAAACTAGCAGAAAGGCTGGATGCTGCTTGGGGACTGGCTGGGCATCAGTAATTTGGTGGTGAGCTGTTGTAAACGGCGGGAGAAATGCGGCAATTGATATGATTGATCAGCAAGACTCAATCTTTATTAAGCAAGCAGTTACATTTATACCGTACATAATTAAGCTCATACATATTGCAAAAGCAAAGCTCATTATTGGTTACCTTTAAAATTATTTACTCCTCCTTCTAGTTTTCTATGTGGCTTTTGTTCACTAGTTATTCTGCTGACTTCTACTTTTTATCTATCCTATTTTATATAATTGTTAATATCTAATGTCCTTGCCCCACATCTTTCTCAACTTCTCTTTGTTTTTCTTCAAGTTCTCTTTGTCTTGCTAGTATACCACCTGCACGTAGCTGTACCCTGTCTACGTGACTTCTCTCAGCAGCATCAGGTCTACGTGCCCTCTCTCAGCTAACCATTCCTCCACAGTGAGCAATTGTTTTCACTTGCATCACTTGTCTTTCTTGTGTTCTATTTCTGTTATTTTCAATTTAGCATTATTATTTTATTTCAATTATTAAATTGCTTTTATCTCAACTAATCAGTTTTCTCACTTTCACTGTTCCCATTCTCTCTCTCATCCCCCCATGGAGGAGTGGCAAGTTGTGAGGTTCTTAGTTGCTTGGTGGAGTTAAACCACAACAGCACTTTTGCTGCCCAAAGTGTGGCTTGAATGCACAACCCCAATATTAAGAGTCTAATGCTCCACTGGCTGAGATAGATGGAAGATGGGATACTTGCTGCAGCTGTTGGAGGTGTCCAGACCTGGTTGGCAGCTGGTCAGCTGGTAGGCAGCTATATTCCCTAGAAGGTGGTTGTTTTCATTATTTAACATTTTCTAACAGAGACATGCAACAAACGCTGCCAATGGCTTCAGCTCAGGTCAACAGAGTTTCATCAAATCCAAAGCCATCATTACCCTGGTTATTACCACAGTCTGGTCTCCCTCTTCAAGTATGCCACAGAGGTGGGAAATTGTGAAGAGTTCATCTGTGCTTTCCTGTTTCTTTTCTGCTCACTCCAAGTATTGGAGTGTGTTGGGAGCATCTCAGAGCTTTCAGGTAACCCTGTCCTGTTGCATGGATCTGTGCCTGGTTTTCCACCCAGCACTAAAATAGAATCATCTGATGAATAGTGGTTGAACACATAAAGTTCAACACCACCAAGCGCAAAGTCCTCCACTCGAGTTGGGACAATCTTCAATATCAATACAGGGGAAGAATGGATTGAGAAGAGCCCTGCAAATAAAGACTTGGGGATACTGGTAGATGAAAAATTGAGCTGGCAATGAGTATTTAGAGCCCAGAAAGTCAGTCGTATGCTGGACTGCATCAAAAGAAGTGTGGCCAGCAAGTCAAGGGAGGTGATTCTCCCCCTCTCCTATGCTCTTGAGACCCCATCTGGAGTGCTGTGTCCAGCTTCGGGGCCTCCAGAACAAGAAAGACATGGACCTCTTCGAGTGAGTCCAGAGGAGGCCAAAAAGATGCTCAGAGGGTTGGACCACCTCTGTTATTGGGACAGCCTGAGAGAGCTGGGGTTGTTCAGCCTGGGAAATAGAAGGTTCTGAAGAGACCTTAGTGCAGTCAAAATATACAGAGGACTTATGAGTAAGAGAGAAAGACTTTTACTAGAGCCTGTGGTGACTGGACAGGAGGTTACAGTTTTGAATTGAAAGAAGGTAAATTTAGATAATATATATGTAAGAAATGTTTTATGAAGAGGGTGGTAAGACACTGGCACAGGTTACCCAGAGAAGTTGTAGATGTCCCACCAGTGAAAGGTTTAAGGTCAGGTTGGATGGTGCTTTGAGCAACCTGGTATACTGAAAGATGTCCCTGCCCAAGGTAAGACGGTTGAACAAGAGGATCTCTGAAGGTCACTTCCAACCCAAACCAGACTCAAACCATTCTCTGATAATATGATTCTCACACATCTGAACAGCAGTTTTGGGTAGGCTTTGTTCTGTGACAGAAGCAGAACTGTGGAGCTTCGTCAGGTGCTGCTGCTGAGGCTTTGTCACAGGTTGGGACTGACTGATGTCATGTTTCTTGTAAGAGTGTGGTTGTGAAGAGAAAGTGAGAAATGGCATGCTGGATTTTGTCCATCTAGGAAGTTCTATCCAGTGAAACACCATGAGACAGAAGGATGTGGGGGGAAAATAAAAGTTTGAGATGTATTCAAAGGTCCCCTACTATTGTCTTTTTTTGGATAGTTTACACTGTCGGACCTACTAGGCTGCAACCAGGTACACCCATCTGCCCTCTGTGGAGGAGTTAAAAGGAGAACGTGCAGACAGCCTGCAAGCATCTCCAGCATCATGACCCATCCAGCAGACAGAGGATGAGCAGGCCATACTGTGTATGGAGAGCAGCTCCTGCTCATCCACCCACCTGCCAGTACATGCCATACAGAAACCAGGTGTTCATCTCTACCCATCATCCTGTGAACCATGGGGATGCCTCTTTCTGTGCAAATAACTCCTAGTCTATCAGATTTCCTGCCAGCTCCTCCTAGAAAACCAGTTTCTTCCTTGCTTACCACAGGACTTGCCACTTCTATACAGTTGGTAGTGAGAGGGATAAGGACAGCTGGAGGCTGCTCAGGGAAGTGGTGGAATCACCATCCCTAGAAGCGTTCAAAAAAAGAATGGACATGACACTCAGTGCAATGATTTAGCTGGCATGGTGGTATTCAGTCAAGCTTGATGATCTTGGAGGTCTTTTCCAATCTTAATGATTCTGTGACTCTACGACAGATTGGGCTATGGGAGAAGGAGAACAGATGGACAGACAGGTGGAGCAATGGCTATGGCTACGTGTATAGAGATCTTGCCTACAGGTTAGTGCCACCCTCTGCTCTTCACAGGACATGGATAACAGCAGATGACACAACAAGCTTCTCTGTGAAGCAAAGGCTGCCCCAGCTTCCTGCAGATGGGAAGTTGTATCTCCGGTGTGTGTATCATCACATCTCAGAAGAGACATCTCAAGTTCAGTGGCAGAATTACGTCCTTGAAGGAATTTCTTTTCCCACGACTCTGAGGAGACATGCAGGAAGGTGTCAGAGGGAAGGGAGGCTCAGGGTCAATAAGAACAGCCCCTGCATAATTACCAGCTGCACAATTCTTTATTTTCAGTTAGCAATATTAAAAACCAGTTCACAGAATCATAAAATCCTAGACTGTTCTGGATTGAAATAGAACTTTAAAGATCATCTAGTCTAACCCTGCTGCCATGGGCAGGGACACCTACCACAAGACCAGGTTGCTCCAAACACCGTCCAACTTGGGCTTGAACACTTGAAGGGATGGGGCAGTGTATTGGATTTCTGTGGCCAGATTTTGGGGCGGAGGGGGCTGGTCAAGGCCAGGTCAAACAGGAGTGATAGTAATGCCTGTGATAACATATTTAAGAAGGAAGAAAATAGGCTGTGGTGCAGATGAAGATGGCAGTCAGAGCAGAGTGAGAACATGTGAATAACCATGCAGACCCCAAGGTCAGTGCAGAAGGAGGGGCAGGAATTTCTCCAGGCACCTGAGCTGAGGATCCCCTGCAGACCATGGTGGAGCAGCCATGCCCCTGCAGCCCCTGGAGGAGCACAGGGGAGCAGAGATCCACCTGCATCTCATGGAGGACCACAGGGGAGCAGAGATCCACCTGCAGCCCCTGGAGGAGCCAAGGCAGGAACAGGTGGATGTTTGAAGGAGGCTGTGACCCAGTGGGAGGCCCATGTTGAAGCAGGGTCCTGGCAGAGACCTGCTGACCTGTGGGGAGAGGAGTTGATGCTGGATCAGGATTTTCCTGGTAGTACTTGTGGCCTGTGGGGGACCCACAGTGGAACAGCCTGTGCCTGAAGGACTGACCCTATGCAGAAGTGACCCACGTGGCAGCAGTTTTGTGTAGAACTGTTACCTGTGGGATGGACTCACACTGGAGCAGTTCATGAAGGTCTGTGTCCCATGGATGGGACCCACGGGACGCAGGGGAAGCAGCAGCAGCAGCAGAAACAACTGACCATAACCCCCATTCCCTGTCTCCCTGTGCAGCTGAGGAGAAAGAGGTAAAACTTGGAGAAGAAGAGGGGTGGGGGCAAGGTGTCTTCTAGATTTATTTTACTTCTCATTCTCGAGCTCTGATTCTATTAGTAATAAATTTAATATCCCCAGCCTGTTTTGACCATGATAGTGATGGTTGAAGAATCTCTTCCAGTCATCTCCCAGCTCATGAGCCCATCATTATATTTTCTCTCCTCTGTCCGTTTGCAAAGGGGAGTGAGAGAGCGACTTTCGTGGGTACCTGGCATTCAGCCAGTGTCAAACCATTACAGGCACCCGCAGCTTTGCTGGGCATGTATTTCAGCTCTTTTAAAGAACTGATTCATTACCCTGACGAACTCCTCGCGTTGCCGTCTCACCGCTCCTCCCCCGGCTCAGCGCTGTGCCTGCTCCCGGGGGGTTCCCGCTCCGCATCCCCTCGACCTTTGTCAGTTGCTTTCTGTCATTGCCTCGGTTCGTGCAGGTTTCCCAGCCCGTTTCCAGGGCCCGCTCCCCGCCCCGCGCCGCCGCTGCCCCTTTAAGCGGCTCCTCCGCCCATGGAGCTTGGGAAGGGGGGAGTTTCGCACATGCGCATGCGCGATCGGCGCGACCGAGCGCGTGTGGCGCCCGCGATGCGGGTGGTGGTGGGTGAGTGGGGACAGTAAGGGAGCGGGGACATTGAGCGAGCGGGAGCCCACATAGGCTTCGGGATCTGTGAACGGAATGCAGTTTGGAGGGGGGTGGTGCTTGACTGCGAGTGCCGCCGGCAGAGGTTGGAGCCAAGCCGGATGCCTGAGGCCGGACTTGATACGTGGCCTGGGCCCGCAGTGCTGCGCCCCGGCCGCCGTCCTGGTCCTGGGTGGTGGCCTGTCTGTCTCTCTGCAGGTGGAGGGACTGGCTTCGTGGGCAGAGCCCTGACCCAGCTGCTGCGGAGCCACGGGCACCAAGTGACCCACGTGTCTCGACAACGGGGCAAGGATCGGATCAGCTGGGTACGAGATGAGAGTGGTCACAGGAGGGGGAATGTGGCCGGGCTGAGGAACAAGCCTGCTTGGCCTGGCGTGGCATGGCATAGAGGGAATCTGACATGGGGAATCTGACTCCTGTGGATGTACTTTTGGGCTCTTAGGTGCCCAATGGGTCACAGTCATTGGAATGAGTACTGCTGTAGCTCCAAGGAGGAAAACCTCCATTCGTGTTTGTGCTCAAGGTCATGTCAGGAAGGAACTGGCTGGAGTTCTCAGGAGCCCACCCTGCTTGATTGTTGGGAGGGCTTGAGCAGAGGGGAAGCTTGATATGTGGTGTCTCTGTTACTCCTGGCTAGGATGAGTTGTCCCACTCTGGACTGCCCCTGTGCGATGCTGTGGTCAACTTGGCTGGTGAAAATGTCCTCAACCCTTTCCGCAGGTAACTTGTTCTCCCATAGTACTTTTGGGACAAGGTGAAGGTAAGACATCTTGTGAGGGCAAGTCTTGTGTTGTCAGGGCATGTGGAAAAGGAGGAAACAACATGTCCAGGAAGCTCTTGGGTTAATTAACTGTTGACATCTGCATCCTCAAGTATCCAAAACATTTCTGTGGGCCTGTTAGGTTCTGAGGGACCTTTGGAAGAAAGATTCCCTTCTGAATCTGCAGCTGGAGGTCAGAAAAATTAGTTTCACATTTCTAAAAGGACATTGGATACCTACATTTGATAATGCAGAAGTTTGACATCTATGAGGAACACCAGCTTTGGTGTCCAGATGCTCTTTGTCCTAAGGCAGTCCAAAAGTCATAATGTTTTGAGGGAAGTGAAGAGCCACCATGTCCCAAAGTTCCCCTGCATTTAGGTTGTAAGATCACATGTCCTTCCTCTGCTCTGAGGTGGGAGGAGTTCCCATGACCTCTCCTGTGCTTGTGAGCAAGTGTCTGCTGGGACACCCCCCCTTGGTACTGTTGTTTCCTGGGATATCCTTGTGAGGTGTATAATCTGTGGCTCTTCCTTTCCCAGGTGGGGTGATGCCTTCTGCAGGGAAGTCATCAGCAGCCGGGTTGATACCACAAAGACCTTGGCCAAAGCCATTGCTGATGCTAAACAGCCACCCCGTGCTTGGGTCCTCGTCACTGGCGTAGGTATTGATTCGGCCCAGCCAAGACGTGACTCATGCTGACCTGGAGACTTTTTTCCTCTGGACAGAAATATACTTCCAGGGGAACACATCTTGCCTTGAAATGTCAGCTTAATTGCCGTCAATGTCACTGTGTTTAGGCAAGCCTTGATCAGCTTTTGGTACTGCTGGAGAGGAATTTGGTTCCCTATGCTTTCTCTTGGTGTTATTAGGACGGAACCTTTTCTGGTTTTTCCTGTGAAAGCCTTTAGGCATCCTGTAGAACCATTTTGTCTAAGCAGGGCCTCAGCTGAATCCCTCTGCAAATCTTCATGTCTTGCATTTTTGCTTGCTACAGTCTTGAAAATTGCCATGGTTTATCCTCTGTGATGCCAAATTTTAGAGCAGATGCCATTCTGTGCAGCCAGTCCAGTGTATTGCTTGCAGGCCTATTTGTTTTTTGGGGCTGCCTGCTTAATCTCAGTATTCGTGCATCCCACTGAACTTCCAGAGCCCATTGGTAGTTTAAAAACTTGTCAGCATTACTCTGAGAGAGACCCTTTGCTGTTGGTATGAGAATATCCCTGGTGGGGTGTTAGAGTTCATAGAATCCCAGAATGGTTTGGGCTGGAAGGGACCTTAAAGACCATCCAGTTCCACTCCCCTGCTGCCATGGGCAGGGACACCTTCCACTAGACCAGGTGGCTCCAAGCCCTGTCCAACCTGGCCTTGACCACTTTCAGGGATGGGGCAGCCACGCTTCTCTCGGTTAACCTGTGCCAGGGCCTCCCCACTCTCACAGGGAAGAATTTCTTCCTAATAACCAATCTAAACCTACTCTTAGTTTGAAGCCATTGCCCCTTGTCCTGTCACTTCTTGTAAACAGGCTCTCTTTAGCTTTCTTGTTGACTCCCTTCAGGTCACAATTACGTCACCCTGAAGCCTTCTTTTTTCCAAGATAGACATCCTGATTCTTTCACCCTTTCCTCATAGGAGTTCTGGGCTCCTGGAGGCAGGGAAGATAATCTGATGGGGAAGGGGGGGTTGTCGTCGGCATTCAACCCTGACCCTCTTTCTGCTGTTTACACTGCAGGTTATTACCGCCCCAGCCCCACAGTTGAGTATACTGAAGACAGTCCTGGAGGGGATTTTGATTTCTTCTCACGCCTGGTGAGGTCTTGGGAGACTGCAGCTCTCATCCCTGGGAGCCCAGCTCGTGGAGTTGTGGTGAGATCAGGTGAGATGGATCCTGTTAAGGGAAACTCTCCTTTGGTTCTGGGGCAAGAGTGTGAAGAGATGGGAAAAGGACATCAGTTCTCTCTCTCATTGTTGGGGTCCTGTTCCAGTCCAGCCCTCTAAGGATTGTCTGGTGCTTGTAGGTCTGGATGTGAAGGGGGCTTTTGCCCTTTGGACAAGAGGCATGATCTCACTCTGTTCTCCCCACAGGTGTAGTGCTGGGTCGAGGTGGTGGTGCAGTCTCTCACATGCTCTGGCCTTTCCGTCTGGGACTTGGAGGCCCCTTGGGCTCTGGGCTCCAGCCCTTCCCATGGATCCACATTCGGGACCTGACTGGGATCGTGTGTCATGCCCTGGAGAGTGAGGGCCTGCAAGGTGTCCTCAACGGTGTTGCCCCGTCCTCCCATACCACCTCCAACGGCACCTTTGCTCTGGAGCTTGCTGCAGCCCTGGGGCGCCCAGCGCTGCTGCCAGTGCCTGCCTGGGCTGTGCGTGCTGTCTTTGGGGCAGAGCGGGCTGTCATGCTGCTGGAGGGACAGAGGGTGCTGCCAAAACGTACCCTGGAGAGCGGCTACCACTTCATGTTTCCTGACCTGGCTGGAGCTCTGAAGGACATTGTGGCTTGAGGCCTCCTTAGCTGGGCTGGGCCCTGTTTTTGTGAGCTCACATGCCTTCCCCTGGGTGAAAGAGGGAAGCCCTGCCCCTTGACACTTCTCGTACAGAGAGAGTGATCAATCTTTTCTCCACCTGTCTCCCTGTGTGCATCCCCAGTTTAGGAGTCATCCCTCTTGCTGCCATCTGTAATCTCCACATTACCTGCATTTGGGAAAGGGCAGAAGCCCATAAAAGGATTGTGGAATTGCCCATCTTCCGGTTTCCAAAATGTATGAGTAAACTGCTGTCAAAGCAGCTTGGGGATGTCTTCTCCCCTGACAGATGGGTGGCAGCAGGAAACTGGTTGTAATTATTAGTTGTAATTCTTCCACGGTATTGGAAGTTTCTTCCAATATCTTTTCCCTGTGATGACATAGAGACCTACTTACGCTCTTCTGCTTTGCTTATCTCAGTCTCAGTGGTTGTGGGAGAGGATCCATCTTCAGGGGAGCACAAAAGGTGCTGAATCTGGATTGCTTGGAGACACTGCCATCTCTTGTGGCTCGTACCAAGCATCAGTACTTCCAGCTTAGTCCAGTCCCAAGAGTTACACCCCTCCAGGGTTGCATGTCCCTGATGCTGTGGCAGGGGTGAAGGAGAACACTGCGTTGCCAGCCTGTAGGGAAAAGGGTGGCAGTGGGACTGTGGTCTCTGGACTGCTCTTGAGGCGTTGGCTAAGTTCCCACTCCATCCGAGCTTGTGCTGAGGAGAAACTGCATGGTTCATCTTGATGTGAGATAGCACAAGTCACTGCTTTAGTGTAAAGGAACATTTCAGCTACTGCCTTCATTGTACTTACCTCAGACCAGGATGGTTTTCTTTTATTCATCCCATGAGGTAGTACTTGTGTTCAAGGAGTTTTCCCTGATTGGGCAGTGAGAATATCCAAGCTGCCTGGGATGCAGTACCTCTTGTGGAGGAGATGGCAATTTTCATCATCTTATACTGTAAGGAAATTTATCCATATGCTTCCCTTAACCCACTTACATCCCACAACCCACTTCAGAATGTGAGAAATCCACAAAGAAGTTCATTACAGCACTGCTTCCAGAGATATATTCCTATTGTGATGTAATTTGGGGCTAGAAAATTCTATTAAAGTGCACTTCAGGCTGATAAAAAGACGTGTTGTATTCCTGAAATAAGAAACTATCTAGAACAACAGCAGTCCATGTATTTCTGGTTTATGCCAGGTTAATGTAATCACAGTAGCTGAAGGATTAGTCTTGGTGAGGTCTAGATGCCCTACTTTCCTGTCTCTTTGCTCAGTCCATGCTGGAAATAGAGTGCAAATCTGATTTTCCAGGCAGGAAAGTTAAAATGGGACTGTCTAAATGGAACCGGAGATAGTCCTTGCAGTCAGTGTAAGCACAGCCAAGTGAAAGGGAACTTTGGAAACAGCCATGAAAGCAACATAGCCTGAGATAAATGTGGTTTACTTGAACTGTGTCTGCGCTGCCTGTAAGTTGGGTGCAGATTCCTTCCTCTTCCTATGTGCTTTAGCTTCCTGTCCATGAGAGTGAGCTGACCTACTCTGAGGTGCAGACCCAGTTCCTTGTGTGCCAATACAATGGGGACAATCAGCAGGAGCTGCTACTACAGCCTAGGGTGCCTGCTCCTCCTATCCCCCTGTCTGACTTCAGTAGCTGGCTCCAAATCCACACACACTGGTTGCCCTGTAGCTGGCCCAGTGCATATGTGGGACATGGTTAGGTTGCACAGAGTGAGTTACGGAAAGATTGCATAAGCCAGGATGGGCTGTGGTGGTCAACTGTGGAGTTCAGCCAGACCAGCAGTGACTGACTGAGATTTACACCCAAACAGCCTTTTATAACCACCTTTTTCTGTCTAACCCCCTCTTGGCTGCTCCCTGCCCATTCCCTCCACAGCTGACATACCCACTGTATTCATCCAACATCCTGGACACTCAAGTCTGCATCCTTATCAATTACAAAGTCCTGGCTGCATATAGCTTCTTGAGAGCTAATCAGTTGGTGTGAGTGATGCCATTTTTTTCTGGTTATTGACTTTGTTAATGTTAATTGGTCAGGTTTTATGCATCTGTGTGTTTGTCACCCTTCCTTTCCTTCCCTACTGTAAAAATAAATGTTCTCAGCCTTGCTCCGCACATCCTTACCCCTTTGGGTGACTGATCAGATTTGTTCTCATCACAACTTACCCACCACATGTCTGGCTCCCCGTCATGTGTCTGATTTATCTCTTTGTTATGGCTCCTTTGACCAAATATCCCTAAATGAGCAGACATGCTCCTTCCATATTCCCTGACACTGCCCCACTGCCGGCAATTTCGGCAGAAGCTGCACTCTTCCTCACTCCCTTGTGCCTGGGTACTGAAGAGGTTCTGTGTGTGCAAGGACTGTGGTCACAGTCTCCTTGTTAGAGGCAATAGGCAGGAACACACTGAGGGACTTAAGATCAGTAGCTCCTCTGTATCAGTCTGTACAGGCAAGTCCCATATGTGACTGTGATAGCTGCATCTCTCCAGGCATCAGGACATGGGATGTCTGTGGCCAGCAGATTATGGGGCTTTGGTCTCATTCCGGCAGAGCTGAGTGATCTGCGCTGGTGCCTTGCTGTTATGATTTGACTTCAGCTAAATGCCGAGAGCCCACATATACGTCCAAAATTTTTGAAAGAAGGGAAAAAAAACTTCAACTTTTGTGACAAGGATTACAAGCAACTGTTTATTAACTATTTCACAAGCAAAACAGGCTCTAACTTAGAATATTAAATATTTACTACTACTACTAAAATCAGAGCTCAAGAGTTTAAGAGTTTAAGAGTGAGAAGTTTGATAGATGTTACAGACACCTTTCTCCCCTCACCCCTCCCTCTTTCAAAGATCTTTCTCCTTCCCTCAGCAGCCCAGGAAGGCAGGAGTGAGGGGGTTATGATCAGAGGCTGTTCCCACCACCAATTCAAAGAGAAGTCCAACGCCACACTTTTTCCCGTGGGAGGTTTCTTCTGAAAACAGTCTGTTACAAACTGCTTCTTAGATTTTATTACTGACAACAGCTTTTCAGGTATTGTTGTCGCGTAAGTCACTTTACCATAGGTGCAGTCATTCAGGTGCTGCTTGGCTGCTTCAGTGTAGGATCTTATGGGCCACCAGTGCTTCCAAGAAATGCTGCTCTGCTGCTCCAGTGTGGGTCTCTTCTCACGGCCTACAGGACTCCATCAGGCCCCCACTCCAGACATGGACATCAAGCATCCCACAGGATCACAGCCTCTCTTTTCCAGCACTTAACCTGCTCCAGCATGGAGTCTTCCATGGGTTTGCAGGTGAATCTGTGTTTCCAATGGTTCCCCCACGGGTTGCTGGGGCCCTATTCCAATATTTAAGGCATCTTCTCTTTCTCCTCTCCGACCTTGGTGTTAATCAAACTTCTCACTCTCTCTTAAGTGGCCATGATGTTCTGCCTTGCCTTTTTTTTTCTTCTCCTTCTTAAGTATGTTATCACAGAGGTGTTACCAGCTGACCTTGGCTAGCTTGGAGCTAAGAAATTTCCAGCAGCTTCTTAAAGAACCCTCTCTCATAGCCCCTCCAGATAATAAAGAACTCTGGCTACTTAAAACCACAACACTTGCTTTGGAGCTAGCTCTGGGCTGACTGCTGAGTTGCAACGCAGTATCAAAGTTGGCAAGGCTTAACTCTGAGTTTTTGAAATCACTGATAGTTCTGCAGCATTTGCATTATTAGTCCACCTTACGTATTCTTTCACAAATTGTAAGACATTGCTGTTTTCCTAATTAAAGTTGGCATTTCCCTTTTTTATACTCGTAATTTCCACTGAATGGTGGTTCAGACTTGGCTGGGACAATTTTCTGAGATTGTAGAGGCATGTGACTACTGTTCCTATAGATTTCCCAGTCTAACCCAAACATGCCCTCTCACATCTTAAAAAACTGTAAATCTGAAGCTGAAATCCAAGGCAAACGTACCTCTCAAATTCCACAATGTAGTCTCCAACCACATACTTGCATCCTCCTCCTGCAGACCTGTAGGGAGCATGAATTGGTTCAGAACACACCGATGTGCTTGTGTGCCCTCTCAGAAGCATGGACAGAGACATGCACATCCCTCACAACTGAAATGGGCAGTACTTGGGCAGGAGGGAGGGAAAGGAAAGCTACTGGCAAGAATAACTATCATTTGGTGCAGTTACTTCCTTTTTAAGATCTGTTTCTTCAAAGGTTTTCTTGTATGACAAACCAAAAAGACTTAACAGGGCCTATTGTTAGCTACGATATTTCAGGATAGTGTTTTTTCATACTTGGTAATATGCTAATCTCCCCATGGTTCATGGCTATATGGGGAAGGTTAGAGTGGACAGGTTGTTCTCCTTTCTGCTCTTCCAAAGCCATTTTACCTGAAAGCTACACACAATCAGCCCCCTTTATATCCTGTCAAAACCCCATTGCCCCTTCCCCTGTACATCCCTCATGGGTTCATACAGCTCCATCTATTCCCTTCTAGCCTATGTCTGCATCCAGGGTCTCCTGTGTTTCACAGTTGCAAAGTTCATGTTCCTGAAGGTGGCACCTGTGGTTTCTTGATAGCCCATCAATTGGTGTGAGTGAGGCTTATTTCTTGTTGTCTTCATGTTTTTGTCAGGTTTGTGTCTGTAATTTTGGTTTATTTTCTCCATTTTTCTTACCATTCAATTTAGGAGGTTCCTTGTCCTCATAAGGTTACTGGACTAAACATTCTCACACTCCAACGTGCCCTTATCAATTAGTGTGACTGACCAGGTTTGATTGTTATCACTGCCTCCATTATTTGTCAGTCAGATTGTGTCCCTGTATGTTCTTGTTTATGGCTTTCTCCATTTCTTACTATCCCTTTTTTTTTTTTTTGCATTGAGATGGTCCTTTACTAGATCCCCTTAAAGCAGCAGATAATCTCCTTCCACATAGCCTTATGGAGGGGACCTGTGTGAATGAGGTGAGTGAGTGGCTCAGTGCTGGCAGCTGCAGAAGGATCGTGGGTTACAGCCTGTGTGCCTGACGGGGGTGACTGTCTGCATCCCTCAAAACCCAGGTGTGCTTGGGGTATGTGTGTGTATTCACCAGCAAACTTCAACCTAGACCAGCATCGAATAGGAGGCCCTGGGTCTGGGCAGCAATATCAGGCATGCAGGGACACCATGCAGGTATCCAGGGATACCTGTGTGTATGGGATGCCTTTGGGAGAAGTGTGTGAGCGCTGCATTTTTGGTGCGTCAAGTGGGGCCAACTGGCAAGTATAGAATTGGGGTGGGGTTGAGAGCTGGGGTCCAGGTAGAGGTACTGGGCAGACAAAGGGGTTGTGCAGGTACTCAAGGGACCCACAAATTTGTTAAATGTCACATCCTAAGGGCGTAGGAGCAGCAATTCCCAAATGTTAAATTCAAGCAGGTGAGGTAGAAGGCCACCTTGGCTGAACAGGAACCTTCTCTTGGAAATAAGGCAAAAAAAAAAGGTGTGCGCCAAGTGGAAGCAAGGTCAAGTGACATGGGAGAAAATCCATGTGGCCAAAGCTCAACTGGAGTTGAAGCTGCCAGAAATGTGGGAGACAATAAAAAGCATTTTTTCAAATATATTAGTGGCATCAGGCAGCATAGAAATAACACCAGTCTGTTACAGGATGAGGATGGTCACCTCTCAAACAGGGACAGAGATAAGGCAGAGATGTTTAATGCCTCTGTCTTCAACACAGATCACAGACTAAGGGGGTCTCAGTGCCCTGAACTGGAAGACCATGACTGTCTGGTGAGTGCTCCCACATATGATGTTCAGAAGCCAAAAAGTTGCTGCATTTCATACCAGTTGTTGTAGGGGTACTCATCTGCCTGGGCTGGAGGACAGTGATGGAGAGCAGAACGAAGCCCCCATAATCCAAGGGGAAACGGTCAGTGACCTGCTACACCACTTAGACACACACAGGTCTGTGGGGCTAGATGGGATCCACCCACGGGTGCTGAAGGAGCGGTAGGCACTCACTGAGCCACTTTCAATCATGTATCAGCAATCCTGGCTAACTAGGAAGGTCTCAGCTGGACAGGATGTTAGCAAACCTAACTCCCATCTACAGAAGGACCAGAAGAAGAGTTTGGGGAACTATAGGCCTGACAGTCTGACCTTGGTGCCAGGAAGGATTATGAAGCAGATCATCTTGAGTGTGACCACAGGGTATGTACAAGACAACCTGGTCAGGCCTAGCCAGCATGGGTATCCCCATTTGGGATAGGCATGTCTGGCTTGACCAGCCTGGTCTCCTTCTATGACAAGATGTCTCACTTTGTGGATGAGGTAAAGGCTGTGGATCTGTCTACCTGGACATAGTAAGTCCTTTGACTCAGTTTCCCACAGTGTAACGCTGGATGCACTGGGTGCTCATGGCCAGGATGGGCATACTCCTCACTGGGGAAAGAACTGTCTGGATGGCTGAGCTCAAAAAATGGTTGGGAATGGAGTGAAATCCAGCTGGTGGCCAGTCACAACTGGCGTTCGCCAGGGCTCAATACTGTTTTGTTTAATATCTTTTATCAATGAATCGGATGAGGGGGTTGAGTGTGGTGTATTAACGCACGGACTCCGATTGCAAATCGAAGACCTTCATTGTCTCCAAACTGGAGTTCTTATATCTTTTCTACAAGTGCTTCACAAGCATATATGGATGTGACAATAAATAGTAATCTCCACTAAAGCAAGCTATCCTCATCTCCTAAGACTTACATAAGTATCCAAAGAATGTGGCCTTATCACAAACTAAGCTGAAAGCTCCTCTTGTTTCTTCTTTTGAAGATCAGGTTTCAGATTTGTTTATTCCTTCCAAGGCTTTTGTCCAATTAATTGTATATCAATGAATTCAGTAATTAAACCTTTCATAGCTGAGTGCTTACTCAGTAAGTTGGCAGATAACACCAACTTGGATGGGGGTGTTGTTCTGCTTGAGGCTCTGAGAGGGAGAGGCTGGATTGTTGGGCTGAGGCCAGTGGTAGGAGGTTCAACAAGGCTAAGTGCTAGGTCCTGCAATTGGGTCACAACCACCCCCTGCAGCTCCAGGCTGGGGAAAAGGTGGCTGGAAAGCTGCCTGGCAGGAAAAGACCTGGGGGTTCTGGTTGACAGTGGCTCAGCATGAACCAGAGTGTACCCATGTGGCCAAGAAGGCAAATAGCAAATGGCCTCATGGGCCCTCTGACTCCAGTTACAGCACACACACTCCCATGCATGCATGTGCACATGGAATAGAGAACCCTCACTCAAGACTGGAAATCTTAACTGCACTGAGCAGGCAAGGGCATGGCCAGACAGATGTGGTTCCTTCCCTAAACATCCTCTAATAAATCTTGTTCCATCCCAAGATGTTTTTCCCCTTCATTCCATAATGTGTCCCTTAAACCCCTGGGCATTAACTCAGCCTCAGACTGTAAGATGACCCAGAAAGCTGTTCCACTGACTCAGAGGAATTGGTATTACCTCCAGCCCATGAGGCTGATGAATCTCCTTGGAGAGCCCTAGGAAGAGGTGTATCAGGGTGTTCATTTCTCTGATTAGGCTACTGTAGTTTCTCTACCTGTTGCTGGGCATCTGTGTTCCTTTGTGTGTATGGAGACCGGATTTTATTGAATAATCAAAATAATTCACTTTGTAAAGGAGCTGAGAAGCACTTGAACCCAGCAGCACTGGTAAGTAGGAATAACCACTGCCCTGAAGGCTTTGCTGATAGGACAATCCTGTAGCAATGACTGAACTTGTATTTCAAAGCACAGTTGAATGCAAGCTCCAGGACAGGGAGTCTGTAATCGGGAAGGTTATTATTTGCGTTTTCTCGTCATGAGAAGATGGGAAGTGACGACTCTGCCATGACTGCTCCATCTGCTTACTGGGCTTGGGAACCACTCCGTACTCCTCTGGGATGCAGAGGAGGGTAAAGAGGAAGCTGTGTTTTGAGCTCCAAGGTACCTATACCATGGCATGAGGGGCAGTTTTGGCCTTGGTGGAAATAAGGTGGCTTGGTAGCAATGCAGAAGTCTGCAGAATTTAAGAGGCCTTCATCCCTCAAATGCCTTGTGTGTCTATTTAAGGATTATGGATTTGACATGGAATTCATCTCCTGTCTTTGGGCAGGGTTGTGATGACATAGGGCATTAACATGAGGTCTTCAACCATACACCTGCATATAAGGTGTAGGGATGAGCTGAGCATCTGCAAACAGTTCTGGTACTGAAACTTGGTGCCATTTGAAGGGCACTGTTCTCTTAATAGGACAATATGTTACCTCTGAAGTCACCTTTTGAGCAACTCAACTTTAGATGAAAGCCAGGAAAGCTCTGGCTGTGTGAGGCTTTGATTCATGTCTTTCCCCAGCTGTCAGCAGGACAGAAAATTTCAGATAGAAAATTTCATCTCTGATGAAAACATCCCCAAATGGAGCAGGCAGAAGCTGTGAAGAGGAGACTTAAGCCAATTCCTGTCAGTGGAGGAAAGCCCAGCTGACGACTGAAACATCCATAGACCAAAGAAGGCTGCAGCAAAGTAAACCAAACCTGAGTTGTGTCAGTTGACAGGCAAAGGAAGATGGAATAACTAGAGGGAGATGTACCCATAAAGAATGATAAAAAAGTGTAGAGGGTGAAGCTTAGTACCATTTGCTTCATTAGTGGCAATGCCTCAGTTCTTGGAGCAGTGTTGCTGTGGGTGTGATGCTGATGGGATGTTCAGGCAGCGCTGGGCCATCCTGGGCAGCTCTGTGTTTTCATACTGCCCAGAATGGGAAACAGAGGAGTGAAAGAGAAGAAATTAACCTGACACAGAGGAGAAAGGGATCATTAATTGTGTGTCCTTCAGACTCATCACCTCAACAGAACACAGCAAGTAGAGGACACACTGTCAAAGCAAGAGCAGAGCACACGACCCTGCAATGACTCACTCACTTCTCATACTGGCTCCGTCTAATTTCTCTTTCAGCTCCAGCTTAGACATCTTTTGTAAGTGGGTTTTAGGACATGAACATGAAAGTGCAAGCTCTGGTTCCCGGAGCTACAGACAACCTTAACTTGCAAGCACCATCAAGAATCTCCTGACATTCTGAGATGTTTAAAGGAATCTTTCTGGGTTTGACTGTTTCCATTAACATAGAAATGAAAGAAAACTGTTTTGAGTGATACCTTGATATAACCTGTGCATGACAGAGAGAGAATGACATTAAAAGCTTCCTGCAGTCTCCACTGGCATACATTCATACTAGTTTCTTAGCTTATAAGATACATGTAGCTAAAGTGGAAGATACCTAATTCTGGTCTTTAAGTCCATATAGTAGTTTTAAACTGTCATACAAGTTTTAGACTTGCTTTGAGCATTAGATCTTTAGTAAATTCAACATCACTCACAGCAGTCATTGTTTTACTGACACATTAGTTTTTATTTCCTAAATAAAAACTCTATCTATCCTCTCTCTATCCTGTACCCTTGCCCAGAACCTGGCTCTCTGACCCCCTCCACAGCTCTCCTACTCACCAGCTGAACCAAATATTCAGCACTCAGACACTCATCCCACAGGCACCCCATACCCTGGGCATCATGATAGACTCTCTGCCTACCTGATGCTCTTTCCTGAACCTCTTACTCACTGGCTGGTGCAGCTCCAAGCTTACTGGTGAATATACATGCATACCCTGTGTGCACCTAGTTTGACTTCTGCAGTTAGAAGACACCTGAGGGACATCGATAGCAGCAACCACACTGTGGTGACCTATTTCCAATTTTTACCTTTCTTCTTTTGCCTGTTCTTGCTCATGTACCACAGTACTTGGGTGGGAAACGTCCTCATCATTACAATCACTATGGTAGATGCTGTCCTTCATTCCCCCATGTATTTTTTCCTCAAGAACTTGTCCTTCCTGGAGATCGGCCACATCACATCTACTGTCCCCCAGATGCTAGTGAACTTCCTCACAAAGAGGAAGGACATATCCTTTCTGGGCTGTGCCACACAGATGTACGCCTTCTGTCTCCTCGGGATCACAGAATGCTGTCTGCTGACTGCCATGGTCTATGATCACTATGTGGCCATATGGCACCCACTGCACTACATGACCACGATGAGCTGGAACATGTGCTTCCTGCTTTCAGCTGTGTCTTGGCTTACTGGGGTCTTGGTGGCATTCGTGCAGACAACTTTCATCTTTATCCTTCCATACTGTGGTCCCAATAGGATCAATCACTTCTTCTGTGACCTGCTGCCTCTGCTCAAGTTGGCTTGTGTGGCCACCTACAGAAGTGAAATCACCACCTCCATAACAGCTGTCCTCTTCATGGTTCCCTTCTTATTCATAGTTGTGTCATATGTCCAGATTCTCCACACCATCTTCAAGACACCACCAGCAAAGGGCAAGAGAAAAACATTCTGTATGTGCTTCTCTCACCTGGTTGTGGTCACTTTGTTTTACAGATCTGGTATTGTGATCTACTTGAGACTCAAAGCTTCTTATTCAAATGATAAACCCCTTGATTTACAGCTTAAGGAACACAGAGGTGAAACAAGCCTTGAAAAAAGTGCTATTACATCTCATCCATCAGGTATAGACACCTCATCGACAGACCCCACAGATTGGTATCTTATGCAGGGTGATTATAGTTCTTGTATATTCAGTATTCACACACCAGAACGTTCTCTTTACCTCAAAGGAATGTTTTCTCCCACCACCTTTTAGTGAAAACTGAAAGGAATTCTACCCTCACTGCCCACACTCCCAGGTTTTTTAAAAGCGTATACCTAGAACATAATACATTCCCTCCCCATCATCCACACAGTCTTGAGGAGAAATAGGAGTTTTTTATCCAGTGGTAACAGCTAGTGTGTACTCTCAGTGCAGGCAACAGCTTCCCTGATAGGTTTTCCAGGCTTGCTTGACCACTCTGTTCCTCAGGCTTACAGTGGTTTGACCAAGGCTGTGAGGATTTGTAGAAAAAGGAGATTTTGTTCAGTTTTCTCAGTGGAGATGTCCCAGGCAGCAAATAAACAACATCTCAGTCAATTTCAAGGCCACAGAAATGTCCTTTAGAAAATATTGAACGCAGTGATATATGAGAAGGTGTCCTGGTTTGGAACAAATATATTCAGAGGGATAAATATTCTCTGATAAAAACAGGCCACAGTCACCCTCTCCCACCAGGCTCGAGGAAAGAAATATTTCCTTGAAGGAAAGTGAAAGGGAAAAAAAAGAACTATTTATTTAACCAACACACAAGNATGGGATATAACGTCACCCCAAGACAGAAGGCTTTAACTTCTCACACACTGTGGAGAAACCCTTCTGCCTCCCAATGTTCAATTGGATGCTCAGAATGACATCTGTAATGCAGACATAGGAAGCCAGAGAGAACAAAACTAGCAAGACTATGTCTTGGATGATCACTATAGCATCCTGGTGTCACTGGAGGAGAGCTCCACAAAGAGATCAAATCACAGAAGTGATCAATTTTGTCGAGGCCACAAAACTTCAATTGGTTTGAGAAGTATGTGATGACTGTGGAACTAGTCATTTCTGCAAGCCAAGAATCAGGCACTAGCCAGAAACACACATTCCAGTTCATCCTGCTTGTACACAGCATGGGGTGACATATGGCCAGGTACTGACTGTAGGACATGGTGGCCAGAAGGTAACACTGAGAAACTGCAAGACAGCCAAAGAAATAGAGTCGAGCCGTACAGTCCTGAGCAGAGGTGGTCCTGTCCCCAGTCAGCAGCCTGGGCAGGTTAGATGGAAGTTTAGCAGATCTCCAAGCTGTACGTTTTCATTGAAAAGAAGTACACTGGGTTGTGGGGATGCTGCTGTATTGCCAGCAGCACAACAATGAAGATGTTCCTGAGCACAATCTCTGCACAAACAGTGAGAGAGAGGAGCAAGAGAAGCACCTAGAATCAGGTGTATTCCTGAATTCCAGCAGGAGAAACTCTCTCCATGATATTTGTTTTTCCCATTTCCCTTTTCCAGGCAGTGTTTTCAGTCTTTCTCTTCCCCTCTTGCCAGAAAGGGCACCTACGAGCAAAGGAATGTTTGTGAAAGACAATGTTTCCAGAGAGAAAGCAGTGTTCTGCACACATGAGGCTGTATTCACATTCTCTTTAGGGGCTCCATGCTTAGTGCAAGAAAAGGAAAGGGTTCTTGGAGAGATCTTGTCCTAGGAGCACTCCTTTCCACCAGACAGATGAGTTGCCCCATGGAGGTACCTACCACTCTCTATGGAATAAAAAAGTAATGGGCATTTGCTCAGGCTTCAACAACCCAACTGCTATACCTGAAGTTACTCTCAGTACGTTCTTCACAAGTGTAAAGGACAGAGTTCCTTTTGCTATCAGCAGGAGACAGACAACTTAATGTGCAAGAGGAGATTTAAATCTCAGATCCACAGTAAGTGAAAGAGAATCCAGCACAAATATACTTGACTTTTTGCTGGTGAGACAGAAGCTAACGTTGATTGCTGAACTGCTCCATGATTGTACCGGCCTAGTTATCACATTGTAGGATGGATCCTACAGTAACATCAGTGATAGAACAACTGCAGAACAAAGGGCTGTTTTCCCTTTGGGAAAAACAGAACGGGCTTAACAGGGACAAAAATAACAAGCTGTCTGAAGGAACTGTGGAAGTACAGAAACACACAGGAGGAGATATAGAGGAGAATAGAGGAAATAGAGGAGATAGAGGAAATAGAGGAGATAAAGACCAGCTCAAATGTCGCGTACTGAGAGTAGCAGAAAAATAATCAGTGAAGACTCCATCATATAATAAACTGCTTACTTTTTACAGGATCTGAGTGCTTTTCTTACTGGCATCATAGCAAACCAGCACCTCTCAGGTAAGATGACCTTGAAAACTCTGTGTCATGGTGAAAACCAAGGAAAACTTATAGCTGATGCCATATCACATCAGATGCCCCTTCTTCTACTAGTAGAAGAATGGAATGGCACTGTGGTACCAAGTTCCTCTGAGCTTTCAGCTGTGGCTTTGTGACTCTGTGCTCCATGTTGCCAGTAAGAGGCTGAGTAAACAGGGAAAGTGGGAAAGGAGCATTGTGTAGTGCCATCCATGAGGAACAGAACTCTTTGACCAGGCTGTATCAAAGGGTTTTCCTGACTTTGTGGATAAGCACAATGATATTCCTGATAATTTCCTCCCTATGACTTCTGAGCCTTTACAGGGAGATAGGGATGCTAAAGGAAAGCACGTAGGTGATCCCTAAAAGTCCAAGAGTGAATAAATTGTTCAAAAAGGTGATGCACTATTGTGGCCCCTCGACCAGTCCCAGCTCATTCTTCAGCCCGGGCTTGGTCTGGCAACTGCCAGTGGGCACATGATAGGAGCGGAGCACCTCCAGGCAAAAAGCCTCCCTGTTGTGGGAGGACCGGCTTAGAGGTGCTTAAGGGTGGCATGGGCTGTATGTACCCCTGCCAGCCCCTCGAGGGTTCTGCCAGAAAACGGAGGACAAGGAGGAGGCAAGCAACCCTTTCTGGCTGAGAGAATTTTATTTCTCCCTGAGAGCAGCGTGCCCTCAGGGGCTCCTAAGCTTAAAGTGAGGCAGCCAGAGAGAGCCAAGCCACTTCCTGTGTACAGACTTATAAAGGGGGGTTGAACCAATGAGAAGGGAGGGAACAAACCACTAGGTGTAGGTCAGAGGGGCTAACAGAACATTCCAACTCGGGGGGTAACAGAACTATATAATATAGAAATAAACATTAAATATACACTGCAACAATGCACCCAAAGTCTAATACACCTTTCTCTTATCAGGCAGGGATGAACTCTGTCTGCAGACACTGATGACAAGTGCGATAAGGAGATTTTTCCACTTAACATTGTGAGTGAAGAGTGTGAGGACATTTACTTGTGGTGGTGCCTGGAAATGAAGACTCAGGTCTGATTGTCATCTGGTCTGCCCTATGTCACTTCCCTTCCTATTCAGTCTGAAAACGTTTAGCTCTTTCACTTTTCCTTCCATAGGGCTCTGGGCCTGAAGCACCTGAATGCCATTTCCCAGTGTTATGGATATAATCAGTGTCCTGGAATGGGTTTCCTTTGCCATTTCAGGGAAGGAGCACTGCACAAGTGTTTCCCTGTGGAGAGTGGAAGTTGTGAGCTGATGCAAACTGTTTCAACATCTCAGGCAATGGTTGTCATTCCCCAAACCTCCAAAGTATTTCAGTCTCTGTTGGAATAAGTTTGTTAAGTTTTATTAGCATATGAAGAAATTGGCCGATGGCTCTGAAATGGCTGTAATCAAGCCAAGAGCCATGGTCTTTGCAATTGGTAACGAAGTGACTCTCACCTTGTGAAAGACGGTCCAAAGATCTCTCATCTGCCTCATGACCATCGCCAAGGATAAGACAGAGACTGAAACACTGAAACTCTGAAAACTAACGCTAAATTTAAGCACAGGAGTTTTGGCCTGGCTGAGGTGGATGTTTGCCAAGTGTTATCTGCAGGTGTGCCTGCTGGACCAAAACTGGTATGCATTCCTGTGGAAACCAGTGCACAGGGAACGGTGGGCTGTGTGGCACTGTGCTTGCTGCAGAGGAGAGAAGGAATGATCTGTTCTGTACCTGTTCCCTGGTAGGAACCAAAGAAAAAACAAGCCTCATAACAACACAACAAAACCTACCATGGTTATGCGATTTCCCCACCTCTTGGCCAGCTGCCTCCTGCTTTTGAAAAGACTATAAGAGACTTAAAAAGTTAACTAAAATTTGAGATCTCCCCACTGGAAGAAGACGAATCTATTGGCAGAGGACCATGAGGACTTTGTCTCATCTGTTGGTAGCTATTTTCTCCCCTCTTTTTCTTCTTCTTTTTTATCCTTTACTTTATTTTCTTTATCTCTCTCTCTCTTCTATCGCATTACCATGTTGTGGTACCACTCCATAGAAGTGTACTGTTTTGATTAAAACTAAAATCTCTTGTGCCTTTTGCACTCCAAGAGCAAGAAACGAACCATCACGAACCCTGTTTATAGAACCATCATGAACCCTGCTTATATTAGCAGATCGTGACACACCTGTCACTCAAAACCCATGTGAGCAAAACTTAACCAACAACCAAAGTTAACTATTTTGTTACTTAGTTACTGTTTCCCATATATGGAAGTGTTCTTAGAAAAACCTAGAGAGAGCCTTGAGAGAACCCTGGACATTAAGTATGTATGTGTGTGTGGCGTGCAAAATATATGGATGAAAAATTAATATTAATAAAAGTCTTTAGCTAAGTCTTCAAGACCGTGAGTAGCTGAAGATAGAAAAAGCCAAACACCACAAGCCTCCTCTAAGAAAGAGAAACTGAGGTGAGGCAGCAAGCACTGGCTTTTCTAAACTGCTGCAGCAGAGCCTAGTGAGGCTTCGGGAAGGGCACTCAGCTCCAATCCTGTAGAAGACAATAGTGGGGTTAATACCTTCAGATTTAGGCAGCTGCGGGTGACTTGGGCTGCCTTTTCATCCTTTCCAATGGTCAATAAGGAGAAAGCAGCAGAGCCTGGTATCCCCCCCAGGCCATGGAGACTAACTTCCATCAGATGAGTCACCTTTGGGAATCTTTTGGAAGAGCACAAAACCTCTTCCTGGATAAACCTGGATTTGTTGGTGGCTGAAGTAAGCTGAGCTATGGTATTTCATCACAGTCATGATTTACCTCTCCAAAACATGTGCTTTTCTTTCCTCCTACACTCCAAGGAGTATGGGAGCGCACATTCCCCATCTCATTTGCCTCTCTAGCTGAAATAAATTCAAGATAAAAGATGTCTAGAAAGATCCTGACAAGTCCTCAGCTCCTGTCCTGCTAACCTAGAACAGGTCTGGGCTTTTACAGCACCTTATTTTGTGTATTATAATACACAGCTCTGTGGATGTCTTCTCCTGTCCCTCCTGGACCATCCAGATGGTCCCTGGAAGGAAGAATCATAGGCCCGAGTGAAATAAAGGCTACGTCACACCTTTCGTCTTACAGAATATTCACTATTTATTGGGAAGTGAAGCAGAGACTTTGCCGACATGGAATGACACCCATGAATTCAGGGCCCAGGGGCAGAGGGAGTAAATTACATTAATGGTTTGTTAATCAAAAGCTCCTTCAGTTCCACCTTAAACATACTGAGAGTTTTCAAATAAGTCTCACACCACATGAACTCTCTTAGACATTATGATGGACTGAGTCTGATATAGATGAGAGCTTTACTTCCAGAATTATTGGTTTACAGGTAAAGTAAAGATATGGGTTTTCCTGACACAACCTGGATTTTGGGGTCAAGCAAAGATGTCAACAACTGAGGTGCAGCAGGAGTCCTTTGTTGTGAGCCTTTGCAATGGTACCTGCTGTACCTTTAAACACTCATCGTTTCTAGTGTGCAAAGCTCTCTCTTATCAAAACAGAAACCATAGAAACATAGAATAATTTAGTTTGGGAAAGACCCTTAAGTTCATCGAGTCCAATCATTAAACCAGCACTGCCAAGTGCACAACTAGGTCAAACCATGTCCCTAAGTACCACCTTTATGGGGGCCAGTAGCGATTTTGCCAAAGTCTAATTCAGGAAGGACAGGCACTGCAAAATGTGATGCTTCCTTCCCACTCCCACCTCCATCCAAACTAAACATGCTGGAGGGACTGAATTGGAGCTTTTCTCTTGAGGAGTTCAGCATGACACAGGTTCAGCCCAAATAGTATAAGATATAAGCAGCAAGAATATGTGATGTTAGACCCCAGCTGGTAGCAACAGTGATATCCCAGCACAGTAGGTGAATTTGGGGAATACTTTCCTTCCCTTTTTAGCTCTGCAGGTGCTGTTTGTCTGTAAAAAGGCAGGTGTGAACTCAGAGCCTGAAGATATTTGCCTTCCTGCTGCTCCCAAGGAGGTTGTTGGCTGCCTCCAGGCACTTGTCCAGCTGAGACACTGCAGTCAGGGAGAGACAGAGGTTCTAGATGGGTCAGGCAGGGGGACAAAGTCCACATGTAGAAGGAGGAAGGGGACACAAGACTTCTTCACCTGCCCCCAGGAAATCATGGCCCTGAAAAGGAGTGAAGCAGGTCCCACTGGAAAGAGAAGGGAATCAGCAGGAAAAGAATGCTCAAGACTCACCAGCTTGACTGCACAACCAGGTCATGGCCTTGGCCATCAGAAGTTCACAGTGGTCTTGATAACATTTGTCAGGTCTTTGCAGCCAGGTCACAGCCAGCACTGTGGCCCAAATGCTTGGTTCTGTGACCTGTGGGAAAACATTGGACTGGCAGGCACAGCCAACCATCTCCCCTGTCCCCCCACTGCTTCCTCTCTTCCTTTGTGGCTTCTGGTTTCTGACCCCTTCATTCCTCTCTGCCTAACCTTGGGTTGCCAGTGTTGCCACCAGCCAAGATTTTCCCACAGCTTCACTGTCCCAATGTCAACATAAAGAGTTCCCCCCCTTACCTCACCAGGCATCTTTCTCTTGATTTCAGCTTCATCAACCTCCAGCACAGAGGCCAAGCCTGAGCTAAGGGCCCAGGAGCCATCTTCCCTCTGCAGTGCTACCAGCTTCTGGCACTCAGCAATGGCTTCAGTGGACCATGGCAGAAAAATTGGAGAGCACAATGCAAACGCTGTGGGATCCACAAACTTCAGAGAAGAAACAGATGATGGTAATGTTTTACATGCTGTGGGAGAAGATGTGAACAAGAGGATTGGGAAAATCACAGGAAGCTGATCCCTCTCTACTTCTCTGTGCAATGCACCAGGACATTATCTGTTCTCTTCTTTCGGCAGCTTCCTGCAGTCTAATTCCCCTCCTACATGTCCTCAAAGCAGTCCCATCCACTGCCCTTTCTGGACAACCCTAACTCATCCCCAGCCTTAACCATTGCTTCTTCTCCTTGCATTCTTGCCCAGCTATGTCTCAATACCTGCCTCTCTTGATATGCCCCAACATATTTTATTCAAACATGTGTTTATGCTTCAGCACCATCCCCGTCTCCTCCCTAGATGTCCCTGAGTTGGGCCTCTTATTTACTGAAGGACTTTCACATATGAAGGTAACTAAGGAAACATTGAAACAAAATTCATCGGTTTCCACACCATGAGCAAGACATGGCAGCATAACCCTCCTGTAAGACATTAGATTATCCCTCCATCTCCCATCTGGGTTGGTGCCCCATACCTTTTGAGCAAGACCCCCACTGAGGCACGGCAGCAGTGCTACATGTGAGTCGACGGAGGGCAAGCCATGACTCACGCACTGCTGTCAGCCATCCAGGTGGGACCCAGATGGTCACAGGAAAGCAGGAAGAGTCCTTACAGGAACCACGAAGCTCAACAATCTGGCAGGGGACACGTGACTGCCAGGGTGCCAACAGTGCCAGGGGCCCTTTGAGGGCAAACAAGAAAAGGGACTGAATTAATCACATGGGAGAGTAGCACCTAGTGGTGATGGGGCTTGTCCCATAAACCTGGGAGTGCCCTGTGGCTGAGATTCCAGCTCCAGTGGAATGAGGATATACCATGGAGCTGCTCCACCTGTCCTGCTAGTGTCTTTCCTTACCTTGGTACCAGGTGACCCTCTGTGATGTATGAATGCCCACATAGCTGGTAAAGGGGCAGATGATTCCTGAAGTGAGGCTGATCTCAACCGCACGATGCCTAGGTTCGTCCCCTGACCCACCTGCAGCCTCAGGCAACAACCTCTGCAGCAAGAACCTCGCAGCCAGACGATGCCCAACCAGCCTGGGGACAGAGTGAGGTGAGGCCTGAATGCCTGAAACATCTCCATGCTGAGGAAAGAGAGACAGCCTGGACATCTGGGATGTCTGAGGATGGAAAGAGGGAAAACCTGGATGCCTGGGTCCTTTTCTCTCTAGAGGGAAGTGATGCCCAAGTGCCTGGGTCCTATCCCTGTGGGATCAAAGCAGGGAAGGTAGGCATGCTTGGACATCTGGGTTCTCTGACAGTTTGGGATGGTCTTATATGTGCCCCCTCTCAGCTGGAGTCCATGTTAGAAATGAAGGGGATGCATCTTCCCTCGGGACAGACTCTCACCGTCCATCTCCCTGTGAGCACAGTGGGAATTCAATCGTGTGAGTGACATCCTCGCCGTCCAGGCTGCACTGCAAGGTCATGATCCCCTTGGCCACCATCGTGTCCTGGGAACATGTGGGAAGCTACTGGAGGTTACTGGGGACACAAGATGGTTACTAGGGAATATTGGGAAATTACTGAAAGATTACTGGTGGTTACTGGGAGGCTATTTGGAGATAGCTGGGGTAACTGTAGTCCCAGCTCTCACCTCTGCCTGCCCATGGATCTGAGCATAAAGAAAGATGTGTTGACCCTGAAAGATGGACTGAGGAGTGCCCCCCAGCACTTCAACCTCCAGGCCATGTGGCAGGGTCCAGCTCAGAGAGACTACTTCAGCTGCTGGCTTGAGGGCCCGCTTCAGGCACTGCAACACCTGGGGGCAGAGAGCAGGACACTATAGTTTGCAGCTCCTTGGCTCCTAGTGTCAGGATTCCCTGGGGGACAGTGGAATGTGTGGAGTAGCCTACATCATCTGGATTCCCTGGGCACAGCCAGGTCTGTGAGTTATAGCAGTGCAGAAGCCCAGACACCTGGGTTGTCCATGGGGTACACTCAGGGGCAGCCTGCGTGTCTGGATTCCTGGGGCAGCTGGGTCTTGATTTGTGGCATATCTTACAGGCCACATTTCTCCTGAGCATGAGCAAAAGTAAGGCACTGACTGGATGTGGCCTTGTCCCCCTTGGTTGGACAGGGAGAACTTGATCCCCAGGTCATTGGACAGCTAATGTAAACAATATAGTCTGATATATATATATTTGTAACTGCGCAAGAAGAAGAGGAGACATGTTCTGACTTCTTAGAGAGCAGACATGTTGCAGCAGACCCTCTGCCTGGCCAGACAGATCTGACCAGACAGAGTCTTGTGTCCAGAGCTTTCCAGGCAGTTTGCCTGGGAAGCTGTGGATGCAGAGTCTGCTTGGTAGGTATTATAGCCTTTGTTAATGCTTAGATGCTTAAGCTTTTTCTGCATAGAAATTAGCACTCTTATAGATAAATAAAGCCTCTGAACACTGGAGTCAACCTTTTCGTCATTATGCCTCCGGGACTATGGGAGAAATCTACATTGATTGCTGTGTGTGGGCAGTTCAGGTGCTGAGGTGATTGGAAGTCAGCACATCTGTGGAATAGAGGGGAACCTGCCAGGACTCCTGGGTTCCTACCACAGCTGTCATACTGTTGTTGGAAGGGATGTAGGTAGCTTCACCATCTGTCTCCCTGGCCAGGGCTGTAGCCAGAGCAGCGCTGTCCTCAGAGAAGCAGAAGGAGAAACACCTGTGGAGAAAGTAGGGAAAGATGTCAGAAATGAGAGCCAGAGGTGGATGCAAGTATATTGGGATAGAGTTGGAAAGCACAGCCTGGAGTTAAAGCCGGGGGAAGAAAGCTGGGGTGCAGAACAAAGAGCAGGGGCTGAGGGACTGGGGTTGAAGCTGAGGTTGGACAGGGAGTTGGTAGAGCAGAGCTAGGGCTTGGGATAGAACTGGAGTCAGTCTCATGGGGCTGAGGCAGAGCCTGTGGGCACTTCGGGATATACAAGTCCTGTGCCTGAGTCTCTCTGTTCACTCTGGGAAGGATGCCTTGGTTGTGAGAGTAGTAAGCAAAGACTCCCTCATGGGGGCTTGGCCCTGGAGAGCTGAGTTGAATGAGAAGGGACTTTGGGACACTGAAGGAGTCCAAGGATTGGAACAGGCACTGATGCACTGGAGCCCTCATCAGGCATGGAAATGACTGGACAACCAAAGGACAACTGGAGGACTCAGGGCAGAGAGTCTCCATTACCGGTGGCTGTTGCGGTGACGACAGACCTCAGCTGCGATGGCTTCTGTGTCAGCGGGTAGTCCAGTCATGAAGATGAAGAGCTGAGAGACAGGACACATGAGTAGTGGAGTTGTTCACAGGGACCCCAAGATAGGAAAAGCAGGCCCTTTAACTGGAGAGAGGGGCCAAGGATAGAGACCCACTGTAGAACATATACCCCAGGGAAGATAGTCACCGAGGGACAGAACCCCCCAGATCTATAGACCCACTTCTCCATTCTCTGACACACACCAATATCCTTCCAATGTTGCCTTGTGACACATACCTTGGGTGGCTCCTCTCACCCACATTCCTGTGTCCTCTCTCTCCCCCGGAAACCTGCCCCTCCACCCCTTCGTGCCCCTGACCCAGACCTGACGTGCATGCCCATGGGGTCGGGGGGTACTGTAGACTGAGCGGAGGGTTCCAAGCAGGTTGGTGTCATCCAGACTGGAGCTGGTGGAGGGGATGCGCCGCATTGCCTCAATCAGGTTGCCCTGAGTATATTCAACACTTTGCCTGCAAGGGAGCACAGCATGTTTATAGCTCTATGCCAGCCCTAGTGCTCTCTGACACTGCCCCACAGCATTTCCCATAGCTATGCCCCAGTCCCTGCCCCATACTAATTCTTGAAGGGACCTTGTTCTGTAGTTCCTACAAGACTCCTCAACCAAACCCCAAGAGGGACTTTCCCATAAAGCAGAGGTCCCATCCCAGAATCCAGCCTTGCCCTACAGTAGTCTGTCATGCTGTCCAGCATCCAACCTTGCTCCATACCCACCAGCTGATTTCAGAGCATGTACACCTGCCTTCCAGCATCTGACTTGTCCCCATAGTGCCCATACCAGCACCACAGCACCCAGCCATGGCCCACAATATCCAACCATACCCACAAGCACCCTTTCCAGCCTCAAAACACCCAGCCTGCCCCATGTTTGCTCACGGGTAGATGCCCACAGATGCTGCTTCATAGCAGTAGATGTTGAAGTAGACGCCCAGAGGCAAACTTTTGAGGAGGAAGAGCAGGCAGTCCTGTGGAAAGACATAGCAGGCAGGTCTTGAGGTGTGCTTGTGGGGTGTACGGATGCCTTTGACCCTACACTCGTCCTCCTAAAGCCTCTGGACTCCACTGAATGACTCAAGACATTGTCCTGAACTCCCCTGGGCATTCAAGATATTTCAGGACCACTTCAGGCCCCATTCCACATTCACATCTCTGTCCCTCTGAAAACGTCTGCCCTGGCTGGCTCCCTCTCAGCCTGCTCCTCCATCCTTGTCCGTGATCTGTGGGGGTACCTGTGCATGCTCAAGAAAAGTAGTGTCCAGAAGGAAAATGAGCTCTCCAGACTGGCGCTTCCCAGGCACTGCCTCAGGGATACTGGGTGCCAGTGTCACCAACACCATGGACTCACCAAGCAGAGAGCCTGGAGGAGATATGGAATGAGATAAAGGTCAGATAGGGACCCATCTTGGTTCTGATTTCTCATTGTGCTTTCAGCTTCCCCCATGCCAGAGGATGTGATGCCCCACACTGCTACCTCAACACCCTGCTACACTGTCCACCAATGGCACAGCCCACATATTCCCACCCAGTGCCTCCAACAGAGCTGATCAGTGAGCCCTAACATAGAACTTTCCATACAGGTTCTGTTGTATCTGATACCTCACTGCACTGTCCCCAGCACTCCACACTGGAAACCGAGGATCCAAGATATCCCATCTGAATATCTCTCATTCCCAAACCAGTGCCCAATGGTTTTTCACCCTCCCAGAATCCACAGTGTCTCCTGTGTCCCCATGCCTCCTCTCAGAGCTGCCCTCACAGTCCTTTTCCAGCTGCACTCACCTGGAGGGGCCCCAAGGTCTCCCTTCTCCACCACAGCACTGACTGCACTGGGTTCTCCAAAATACACCAGCAGCTCCAAATCGTGATGCCTTGGGGGGCTGCCAGTCAGTGAGACCTGAAGGACAGGTGCCTGGTCATACACAGGAGGACTAAACCCAGAATTGGACCAAGAGCACAGGCATTTATCCCAGTGCAACCCTTTTTCTCAGTATCAACATCCCTCCCCAGCTACCTCCGGGATCCTGACACTCAGGAGAGCAAACCTGTGCAGTGCTGTGGTCCTGGGCCATGTAGATCAAAGGAGTGAGGGAGCAGTTGGCCTGGACATTGGCTACTCCACGGGGTGACTGCAGGCTAGCAGTGAGCAGCAGGCTGTAGGGCAGCTGGCTATCGAGATGGTTCCAGGCTGCAAGGAGAAACAAGGTATTAGGCAGGGTACAGGCTCTCCCTGCAGGTGAACAGCATTTGGCATCCATATACAGGACGTATGGAGAGAATTGGGAGTTATCAATGAGGTGCATAGAGGGGTCCATTAGTCTGTTTATAGGAAATATGTGTGGGAAGTGTGGATCGCCCTCCTGGGGCACATGGATCTACCCAGGGGCTGCATGGAGAAAAAATGTGGGTCCCCTGTGGGTGTAAAGGAAAATTACATCAGGTTTGTTCATAAATACACAAGGAGCCTGTTGCCCTTTCACATGATGTGTGACTGGGAGGGCAAGTTCCTTGTGGGGTCACTCACTGTAGAGTTTTGTGTAAGGATGCAGTGTGTGTGGCAGCACAAAACGAGCTGCTCCATCTGGCTCCCGTGACAGCTCCTGGACATAGCGCAGTGTCACCACCAGCTCCCTGCCAGGAGCCAGTGTGCCCAGGAAGCAGGCAAACACCTCGCCTGGACATCTAGAGTGATCCTGAAGGTATTCCAGATACTCCCAGCACCCTGTAGCTTCATGAATCTGCTGGGCCTGGGTAGGAAGAGGAAGGACAGACAGCTGATCACCACGCAGGCCATGGGCTTCTCATCCCATGCATCTGTGGTGATTTCCTCATTTATCCTTAGATGTTGGTACCTCATCCTGCAGCATGACCTGGACCTTGGTGTCCTCACTGCAGGCCTGGAAGGAGTATATGGACATTTGTGGGTACAGGGGGAAGACAAAGAGGACTTCTGTGGACATGGGACTCTTGTTCTGGTAGATGAGTTCTGAGGCCACGTCAGCCACATAATCTTGGATAGCAACATCCACGACAGCACTACACAGAGGCACGGAGTACAGGGGCATGTGCAGCCACTTCCCCAGCAAAAAGGATCCCATTGCTGTAGAAAGAGATGCAACCTGTCCATCAGCACATATAAAGGACATAGGGAGATGCTTGGGGCTGCTTCAAAGATTTGGCTGTTCCCACCCTGCAAACCAAGACTAAGTGATCAGTGTTACCAAGGCTCTAGTATGAGCCTACAATAGAGCAGTATCTGCCTTCTGTCCCCTCAGGTTCCCTTTTTCTCAGTTTTTCACCCATTTCCTGTGGAAATACTCTTGTTCATTCCCATTCTTGTTTCACTCTGGGAAGATACAGTCCAGTCATTTCTTTCTAAAGCTGCCTGTCCTCCTCCTTTCTTGTTTCACTTTGGGAGCATCCCACACCCCCCCAGACATCCCTGTCTGATCCCCAGCTCACTGTCATGGGTGTAGGATTTTCCTAGGAGTCCAAAATTCTGACGCCACATTTCTGGAGACCTGCAGAGAACGAGGGTCTTATGTAAGAGGAGAGATCCACAAAAACCACCAGGCAGCCCCTATTTGGTGATGATTCCTTGTTATTTCCCCATTTCTATACATGTTGATGGAAGCCCAAACCCACTGTGCACACCCACAGGTTCAGAAATGCCTGTTCATTAGCACTGGCATGTCACCAGGGGTGTGTCTGTAGCGAGTTCTGCACCACATCCCCACCACAGGAGAATCTTGAAGAATCACAGAATCATGGATGGTTTAAGATCATCCAATTCCACCCCCTTGCTATGGACAGGGACACCTTCCATTAGACCAAGTTATTCCAAGCCTCCTCCAACCTGGCCTTGAACACTTCCAGGGATGGGGCAGCCACAGCTTCTCTGGGCAACCTGTGCCAGGGTCTCACCACCCTCCTAACATCTAGTGTAATCTCCTCTCTTCTAGTTTAAAACCATTCTCCTTTGTCCTATCAGTATCTGCCCATGTAAAAAGTTGCACATAATTGTTTTTTTAAGCTCTCTTTAAATACCAAAAGGCCACAACGAGATCTTCCCAGAGCTTTCCCTTCTCCAGGCTGAACATCCCCAGCTCTCTCAGCTTGCCTCCAGAGCAGAGGTGCTCCAGCTCTTTGAGTATCTTTGTGGCCTCCTCTGGGACTCTAACAGGTCCATATCTTCTTGTGATAAGGATCCCAGACCTGTATACAGTCCTCCAGGTCGGGTATCATGAGTGGAGAAGCTGTTCCCTTGACATGCTGGCCACACCTCTATTGATGCAGCCCAGGATGCAGTTGGCTTTCTAAACTGCCAGCACACACTGTCCAGCTTTTCATCCACCAGGGAAATGAGGGATAGCAAGGGGAGAAGGTGTGAAAGAAAAACTGGTTAGGTGGATGGATGGATGGATGGATGGATGGATGGATGGATGGATGGATGGATGGAAGGGACTGCATTGAGATAAACAATACATGGTTGTCCATCCATATCTGGATGGACGTATTGGCGACAAGGTCCATTTTGGGACAGATGGATGGAAAAACAGAGATATAAGAATTTTTGTTGAAATGGATGGATGGACAGGTACCATTGCGTGTGATTGCATCTGCACAAGGGATAGCACATGTGAGGATATGCTCATGGAGTAGCTTGTGAGGGCAGATTGAAAGTCCATATAATAAGAGGGAATATGATGGAGAGAGAAATGAGTCCAGGTTCAGGCATTTCATGATTGCAGAGCAATTCCCAGAAAGGCAGGGAGGGGAGGCTGTAGCTCAAGTGATACCTGGCTGTCCTCAGACCAATGCTAGAAGGTGAAAGGGAATGCCCTCTGACCCAAACCCTTCCTCATAAATCTTGTTCAAACACATTTGCCTCAATTTCCGCAGTTCCTACTCTTGGGTGACAGAGTGGGAAGCACCAGAAACATCCCCACCCTGTCATCATACTGACAGACAGAGCAAATAGTGTGTGGGTTCTCAGGGAACAGGGGTTAGGGATGGTCAGAGGGACGGATTGACCAGGCACCAGCTCTCCCAATGGACAGGGACAATGTGCAGACAACAGGATCAGAATAACAAAGTGAAGCACAACCATGCAGACACTCACCAGAATAAAGTCCGGAGCGAGCAGGGAGGAACTGACGTAGGGAGAGATGGAAGAGGGAAGCGGCAGACAGATGAGATCCAGGGACAGAGCGGGGAGGGATGAGGACACAGAGAGGGAGTGTCCGGGCGGGCAGGGAGATGGAAGGCTACGTCAGCTGAGGGGTGACTGCGATGCAGGGAGGCGAGGGCAGCCAAACAGACGGATGGGCCAGCGGGAAGGCGGAGACAAGAACGTCACAAACCTCCTCCGAGCACCCGGTGCTGGGTTGTGTGGGAGGTTTGGGGATCTTGGATGTTGGGAAACCTGGGAGGATGTGGGAAGGGGAAGGGTGAGGCGACACCCCCTGTGAGGGGATCTGACCGTGTCCCTGGATCCTCCTCCCTGCGGCGCTGCGGAACTCTGCACTGCACAGGCTGCGCGTCCTCCCGCCGCAGGTTGATCCAGGCATGGCCAAGGACGGGACTGCAGATGCCCCGGCAGGAAGGAGTCTGACCCATCTCTCCACGCCGCCCGGCCCTTTTGCTCTGTCTTCCTATCTGATGCAATGGGTAGCAGCTGCCAAGGACCCCTTCAACCAGGGGAGATTATTCTGTGTCAGCCCGGGAGGTGACACTCGATCCCCAGAAACCCAACCCCTGCCAGGCCTGTAGCACTGGCAAAAGATTTAGAAGTCCATACGCTGATTAGTGGCACACTGTTAACTGGGTGATGGATTGCAAAGAAGCAAAACCAGCCTGCTGGCCAGCTGAGAAATGGGAGGAATTGGCAGCCAAGCTCAATATATACCGATTATATATACCGATTATATGAGTGTGATGATATTTAACAAGTTACACCAGATCTCTGGAAGATCACCTTCTTATTGCTCAGTCTTGTGCTCTTTTAGTTTCTGAAGGAAGTCTTAAACAGAAAGAACACACACACAAAAACCCCAACCCTCCCCCACCGAAAAAGCCCAACCAACCAACAAAACAACAACAACAAAAACAACCCCCTCCCCCCCAAACCCTAAAAAAAAAAAAAAAACAACACAAAATACCAAAACAAACCCGCAGAATATCCCAACAAATAAACCGCAAACCAACCAACTGAAATAACCAACAAAATCAAACACCAATAAACCAAAACCAAAAAGAAAAAAAAAACAAAACAAAACAACCACGTCTCACCTGAAAAAAAGAGAAGAGGAGAGGAAGACAAATTCATAGTTCTAGTAACTATCATTGCATTTAATTAAAAATAAATTTCTTCTAAAAATTTCCTTCTCTATATTTTTTATTTCTTAGATATAGAGTTTGTCATCTTAGGTGATGAAATGATCACCCACATAAGAGTGCCTCTTTTCCTTTCTTCTTTTCACTCGAAGTTTCTAAATCATAGCTTGTATCTGTTGGCTGAAATACCACATTCTGTCCCTGAAGGTTTCAAAAATTATTGCCAAGGAAGATAAACCATACCTTTCAAAATTTTCCTTAGCCTTTTCCTGGATGGTTCCTTTTATCAAATTCAGTATCAGGAAACATTCATCAATCTTTTCAGGACTTTTAAAATGCATATTATTGTTTTCCACTGGCTGCATTTATCTAGTATAATCTAGTCATCAAAATATCCAGCTGCAGTTCTGTGTGATGCTTTCCAAACCTAAGGAAACAAAGAAGCCCCATATTTCAATGCTCTCTGTCCATTTCAAGATCACTGGGAATTCCAAAAATGGTGACAGCAAATCAGAAAATGGCAGTGCAGTTGAAAAGGCTACTCAGAAACAAGGAATTCCATACCCAGTCCTGTAACTTGGAACACTGAAGAGCAACAGAGGATTCCCAGAGTTCCAGAGGGACTTTGGGAAGGAACCCTGCAACTCTGCCTCAGGAACAACCACCATGTCTCCAACAGCCAGAGTACCTGAAAGTACCTGAGAGAACCCAGCTGCCTTTAGCATCTCATACTTGTGGAGTGAGTCACAATCCCAAGGTTCATTCCAACAGACACTGCAGTGTCTTTGGCAGCATTTCACATTAGGATGAGAAAATGTCCAAATTCCCACATTTCATGAGAGACTCTCCATGGCAGCCATGAAATCTGAATTCACAGTGTCATCAGTGGGAACTTAGTCACTGAATTGACTCCTCTTTGGGCTGCTGAAGTCAGCTGTATAGAGTCCAGAAAAGTACCCCGGGATTATCTGGACATTCTCAGCAGGCCACCAAATGTGATGTAGAAACTATTAGAAAACCACATTCTTCTGAAGAGGTGATTGGATGCCAGGTGAGGCACTCAAGGGCATCTCAAACTACTCGAAAGCCCCAGTTCTGCTTCCAAGGGAAGCCCAAATTCTGCTTCCAAGGGAAGATGCTGGTTTGGTGATGGTGATAGGGAATCGTGTGAGTGTGCTCTGTGAGTGANAGAAGCCCCATATTTCAATGCTCTCTGTCCATTTCAAGATCACTGGGAATTCCAAAAATGGTGACAGCAAATCAGAAAATGGCAGTGCAGTTGAAAAGGCTACTCAGAAACAAGGAATTCCATACCCAGTCCTGTAACTTGGAACACTGAAGAGCAACAGAGGATTCCCAGAGTTCCAGAGGGACTTTGGGAAGGAACCCTGCAACTCTGCCTCAGGAACAACCACCATGTCTCCAACAGCCAGAGTACCTGAAAGTACCTGAGAGAACCCAGCTGCCTTTAGCATCTCATACTTGTGGAGTGAGTCACAATCCCAAGGTTCATTCCAACAGACACTACAGTGTCTTTGGCAGCATTTCACATTAGGATGAGAAAATGTCCAAATTCCCACATTTCATGAGAGACTCTCCATGGCAGCCATGAAATCTGAATTCACAGTGTCATCAGTGGGAACTTAGTCACTGAATTGACTCCTCTTTGGGCTGCTGAAGTCAGCTGTATAGCGTCCAGAAAAGTACCCCGGGATTATCTGGACATTCTCAGCAGGCCACCAAATGTGATGTAGAAACTATTAGAAAACCACATTCTTCTGAAGAGGTGATTGGATGCCAGGTGAGGCACTCAAGGGCATCTCAAACTACTCGAAAGCCCCAGTTCTGCTTCCAAGGGAAGCCCAAATTCTGCTTCCAAGGGAAGATGCTGGTTTGGTGATGGTGATAGGGAATCGTGTGAGTGTGCTCTGTGAGTGATGGGGAGCTGAACTTGGGAAGCAGAGGAGCAGTGCCAAAGGATCCTTTATTCTATCTGGTTTATTCTGTCTCTGCAACAAGGAGACAATGAACATTGTTGGAATTTCTTCTCATATCACTCGTAAGGTCGACTATTGTAGCTCCTCTCGGAGCATTCTCAGACCTCTGGCAAGAGATAGTGCGATACATGGACACCAAGAGAAGCCATTAATCCCATGGTTTTATCTCACAGAGCGGAGAAGAAGATGTTCAAGGTCTAATGGAACAGACAATGTGGCCTGAGGTGCAACATTTAATCTTGTATGTTTGAATCCAGAGCTGACACAGATCAGGGTGGAAAGAGGGAGCTGAGAGTCAGAGCGCTTAGTGGTTCCTGAGCAAAGTGTGTCAGCAAAGTGTGTTAAATCATAGTGTGTGTTACAGTCATAGTGTGTGTTACAGTCACAGGGTGTTACAGTCATGGGATGTATTGCAGTCACAGTGTCTGGACTGAGCATTGTAATTGAAGCCTGGGGAGCAGGCCCTGTGCATCTACCAGTGTCTTGGAAGAACGGGTTTGGAGGGATGGGTCCATGGCATTTCCCTTCCACCTGCTGTGTGTGACAACCAAAACCCCCACCTTTGTGCTCCCTGGGCACTGCTGTTTGACTTCTGGAAGGGAAGGCTGATACAGGAGAAGACTGATGCTTTCTGAGCTGTCTGTGACCAAAGTTTCTGCTCTAATGAGCCCTGATGGGAACACTTTGTCCAACTCTGTTTCTGCACTCACATCTCACACTGGGCTCCAAGTAACTTTGTTTGAGTTTCTGCCTGTCATTTTCCCAGGGGACCTTGCCAGATTTTGCCACAGCTACAGCTGACAGGGAGGTGGAAGCACCATCCTCAAGGGGCTCATTAAAATGCTGACAGCCTTAATGAGCTCTGTGTTGTTCTTCTGCCCTCCCTGTAGAGCTGTAAGCATTGTGTAGTTAATGAGGGAGCTCCCAGATATGTTTCAGTGAACACCCACAGCATCGTTTCTGTTTGTCTTTTGTTTATGTATGACCAGAGAAATGGAAATGGAGACACTTTGAAAGGGAATGAGTCTGGTTTATACCCGGGTGGGAATCAGGCAGAGAGAGGACAAGTATTTTTGTGACCAAGCAGGGAGTGGCCAGAGTCAAACTTTGTTTCCTGTCTGTCAATAAGACACTCCAGTCTCTTCTCCTGTTACTGCAACCCACAGCATTGCCAGAGCATTTGCAAAGCCCTTCTCTGCTCTAATTAGCACAACCTGTACCTGCTATACTAATTACACACAAAACCAGCAGGATTATTAATCATATATGCAAGAGATTTTCAAGGTCCTTTTTAATGAATGAAAGAAAAAACCCTTAATTAAAAAATATCTTCCCAATTACTCTGATCCCCCTGAACTCCAGTTTCCTCGGGAGGCGAACCCTGAAAAGAACTGACTGTATGGACAGCCAGATAGATGATAGAAATTTTCAGGGGCAATTAGACTAAGAAATATTTAAACAACAGAAGGGACAGAAATAAATTAAGAAAAACTGAATGCAGATGCAGAAGGGAACATCATTTGTCGGGGGAGGCAGGCATCTCTGCATGCCCTTGAGATGGAGAAGTGTTGAATAAACAAACTAAGAGGACTGACCACTGCAAGGATAGGATGTTGGGCAGAGTGGAGAGTGTTGTAGCTGTAGCCAATGATAAAGGAGCAAGATAACTTTGAGCCAATGGTGATGGAATACGCTAACCTTCTGATGTATATATCTGTCTATGCTGTGAGCAATAAATGAGATTCCTGCTTAACTCATATTGGGTCATGGCTGGTTTCTTCTAATCGCGTCTCCGCATATTTGGCGCCCAAACGCGGGGCCCTGAGGAATAAGCTGGACTTACGCTCAGGATGAATTATTAAAAAGCTCGCCTCTGAAAAGAGTAGGAGCTCGGCGGAGAGAAGGACAAGCGGCGAAAGGCAAGAAGAAGACAGTACCGCGCCCGCACCGACAACGTAATGGAGAAAAAAGTTACCTTATCCTTGCTTGGAAGCTTTTTAGAAAAGCGGGGGGTTGTAGTGTCCCCTAAGGATCTTACCTCCCTTTTGTATGGGGAAGCGCTAAAGGACAAAGGCTGCAGAACAAAGGCAGCAGAGATGGGGCCAGGGTGCTGCAGAAAGCCAAGAGCTCGCCTGCCATCCCAGCTGCAGAGCCAGAGCCAGAGAGGCAGGAGAGGGGTGGTACCTGTGGTTCCCCCCCTCTCACAGCTTTCCAGGATGCTTGAAAGTTGCTGCTGGCTGAGATCGCAAGCGGCCGCCAGCTGAAATCATGTGCTGCCTGAAACCCGTGTAATGTAACCGGATAGGAACAAAGCAGTGAACACTCTACATTTACTATTTAACTACATAGACTTGACAAGTGAAGCGTTGCATATGCGGAGCGGGTACTCCGCGCCCTCACGCAATTCTGAGCGAAGTTTTAAAAACTTTCTGGGATGAACTCCCACGGCGCCGGGACGTGAACTGAAAGGAAGCGGCGCCGTGCCTTAAAAGTACAGACGGGGGACAATCGCGAAGCCTAGTGCCTGATCTGTCAAGGCACCCGTGAAAAACAACAGCGGAGACCGGACTTAGTAAGATTTATAAGCTTTAATTACGAGAAAAATAAGTAATAACTTCGGAAAGAAAAATTAAAGTGCGTAGGTAAAGATGGCGGAGGACCGAAATGCTCTGCTTCTTTTCCGGGGATACGGCACCCATATGGCGGTGCCCAGCACTGACCGCATGGTAAACATTGAACTTACCAAAAAAGTGAACTCTGAGCCTTAAAACCCCCTTTGCGCACTCAAGCAAAAAACAGAATCTCTTTAAAATACCATATTGACTCGCGAAAGAAAGATCCGCCTGGAAATTGAACCGTTTCACCTGAAATCGGCAGTGGAATCAGGATGCCGAGTGGGCAGCAGCGCAGCCCGGCGCCTGCCACGGACTTCTATGCTCAGCATCTACGCTCAGGGTCGGCCGTCAGAGGACGGCTCGGAGCAAGAGCTGTGGCGAAACTGCAGTGCTGAGAACAGTGGCTGGGAAAGAAGTGTCAGCTGCCCTTCCTCACCCTCTGCAGCTGTCAGTCGGCACAGACAGCGCTCGGCACGGCTGCTGGACAGGGCAACAACCCCCCGTTCCTTCCACCTGCGGGGGGGAGGAGCCTGCAGCACGCCAGCCGCTGAGACCGTGTGTGGGGTTTGGACTGGGACGGCAAGTCCCGCGTTTCCAGGATTACCTATACAAAGCTGTCTCCATGCCGGGCCGCGGGGCTGGGGGGAGCGGAGCCGCAGGGAGGGGGGTTACTTTTGCTGCCTCGGACCCCGCGCCCTGCGAAAAATCCAACTCCGGCCAGCTGTGCAGTGTTCTGCGTGGAGCTGTGGGCTGCCAGCCCTGGCACGACCAGGAAAGTGGAGGGGGCCGGCGGGGCAGGCAGTCCCCCGCTGCCCCCCCTCGCCGGGGGCCAGGCAGAGGCGGCGCCTTCGCCCTCCCTGCCGTGCAGGCTACACGCTGCCAGCCGAGCTCGGGGAAAAATCGGACACACCTAACACAGCTGACAACCAGCAGC
>WEIV01004012.1:65431-81924 GCA_013390005.1 Calyptomena viridis
TATATATATATATATATAAATTATGGGGAGAGGATCACTGTCTGCTGGAGACCTTGGCAAAGTGCTGCACAGAACCAGACAACAAGCTCTCAGTACTCAGCAGAAATCTCAGTGATGCTTTGAAAGAATTCTGAGAATTTTTTAGGGGACATTTTCAATAATCGGCACTGGAGAAGAAAGTTCCTGAAATGCGATACTGGAGCAGCTTACTGAAATGCTGCAAGGTAAGGAAAAGAAAATGTCACTGCTTCAGGAGCTAATAAAAGTTGACCATGTCTGTCACTCTTTACTCATGCAGGTGGACATCAAACTACTCTATATCTGCTCCTCTGACAAGACTGGATACAAATTACCTGGTGCACTTTGGGGCACTAAGCGTCCAACTAAGCAACTAGGTAACCAAGTCAACTTCAGGTACCATCATACTTTCTTACTCTCCAGCTCTCAGTATAAATGGTCTGTTCTCTGGAGAACATGGAGATCTCCATATTCACCCAGAAAATAGGACTCTGTCTTCAGAGGTCACCCATAGCAATACCCTCCAGTCTGAAGCTTTGGCATACACTATTCTGCAGGTATACGACTTCAAGCAAACTTGGCAACATCTAGAATAAAGACATAAGGCAGCCATCTCTTCTTCCAAGGTTTCCTTACTGGTCGAAAACTGTTTCCCTACTTATATCCTCTTGAATCCAGTGAGGCCCACTGGAAAAGAAAAGGTCAGGTCAGGGTGTCAGGAAGGCAGCCTGAAGCACCTGTGTGGACACACTTTGGCTTCAGGAACTGGATGGTTCCTTTCCCTTCCCAGCAGTCACTTGCACTTCTGGTGGGGGAATGCTTTCCACAGTAAAAATTGGAGCCTTCCCCCTCATCCCAACACCTCCAATCCCTCCTGTGGGGCAGATGGTGCTGGGCAGCACCCACATCCTCTGCATCCTGTCCAACACTGCTGCAGTCCACTTCCCAAGACATGCCAGCTTTGCAAGAGGCCTTTCCCAGGCGACTTCCCCATCTCGAAGCCCCCAGGATGGGGCCAATTCACAACATGGTCTCTATTAGTGTCCCTCCTCCAGGCCTGGTTTCTCATCCTGGGCACAAAAATCAACTTCCATGTTGGTTCCGCATTGGTCCTGCTTCCCTCATGCTTCCACTGATCTCCCAGAGCTGCCCAGAGACCTAGAACACCCTTAGATCCAGTGCCTCCCACTCATCAGAGCATACTGGGCTGGCAGCACCTCAGGTTCCCAAGCATATATACCAGAGTGCACATCTGGCAGCATTCCCTTTCCTGGAACTGCCCAGGCACTGCAGCAGCAACCATGGCTCCCATCCATCTCTGTCGTTCACTGCAAAGACCAGCTCCTCCTCCAAGTGTGCCCCTGGGAACATCCTTCCCTGCTGCAGTTCGCAGATTTCGGGCCCCTATTGTTCCTGCTGCAGTCTGCTGTTCCATGGTAAGTGCATTTTGTGCATCCATCCTTCTCTCGCTCTACATGAAAGTATTGTAGACCTATTCTGCATGCACATGTGAATTTTTCTGTCTGTCTGACCTTGCAGTGTCCTGGCAAAGATTTGGAGGCTTCTGTGTGCCTGTGATTGCTGCCCTGTCCTGCCAGACCACTTAGTTCAAATGGTACCCAAATGGTTCATGATATTTGTAATATATTGTAAATATACTGTCTATTCATAAAATACAGGAAATGGATGTGCAAGAACAGATTTTTTTTTACTGGGATCCTTAAAGGCAGTAATCAGTAAATTAGGGTTTCTACTATGAATGAAGAATCTTATCTTTAGTCTTTTATCAATTTAGCAATGCTCTGTTTAATCTAATAGGAGTTATCTCCCCAGGAATTCCTCTAATGAAGGGGTCCTCCATAATCCGGAAGATTATCCAAATACAGTTTAAAGAAACTCACAGCACAACTATGGAGTAACAGACATGGTCAAATTCTGATTTACTTCTGGAATAGTGAAGTTTTCTTTTACTTCCCTTGTGGTATTTCAGTAAGCTGTGTTTTTCTTGCCTTTTATTTGCTCTAACCTCTGTTCCTTGAGTCATGTTAATACTTTAGCTGCAATGGGACGGTTATGTAATTCCTCCTCTCTTTCCCAGTTCATTGGGAAAACTACTTGGGCCAAGTCTCTTGTGACTACCCCCTTCCTCTTTATTCCTTCTCTAGAAAAATATTTCTCACTGGAACCCAGTGACTGCACCAAATGCATTGTCCCAGAAGAGAGGTGCTGGTTCTCAGTGATCCCAGTAAAAAAGACATTTAGGTTCTGCAAAGTATAATGTGAAATCTTATTTCTTAGAGCAGACGCTATCAAGAAAGAGAGAGCAGCATCGGCAGCCTGACATCCCCTCAGATGCTGAGATCTCTGGGCTGTGCAGCCCTGAACAGCCTCTAATCAGGAACATCTAATCTCTGTGCATGTTCTGGCTCTGTTACAATAAGCTGAATTATTCTGCAGCCATGGAATTTGTTCAGTCCAGCACAGGCCTGAAGGCCAAGCTGGATGGGCAGCACAGTCCTGTCCTCTGTCTCCTCAGATCAACTGCTATGGGAATCACAAACTTCTCAATGAACAGTGGTCCCTGAGTCAGGTTCACTAGAGCAGAGAATGCACATCCCTTCTCTTCCTCATTCTATCCCCCCTCGGATTCCCCTCATTCTTCATTCATTCCTTTGCCCCATTCTCACTCCCTCTTTCTGAGCTCTCTGGAAAATCTCCTTGCAAGGGTTTAGAAGTTGATCTGAATGTATCTTTTTGAAATACTACTTTTATACTTAATAATATTGAACTGAAACCTACTATTGTGCTAAGAGGAAGGTGCTCTTATTCTTATTTAAATTCAGGGGTGAGGTTTAGTCATTGAAACATAAGTATCTAGTACCATTGTAGATTTCCTGTCACTTCTGAGGTGGACAGCTGATGCCAATACCCTGTGCTGGTTTAGAAGTAAACTGGCAGGAGAAATGAACTCAATATGGACACACCACAAGTCAGAGCTACAATTTTACTAAAAAGATCACAATACATACAATGACACAAGATAACAAAACCACTTTGACCCACAAGAACAAAGTACAACCCAGCCCCCCTGGGACAGGAACAGCATGGTGCTCGTGAGCCCCTGCCCAGCACTGTGTGGTGCCCCTGGATGCAGAGCAGAAGGAAAGGAAAAAACCCGATAGTTGAATGATGGTCTGTTGAAGGAATGGTAGCAGTCTCCTCAAGAGTGGCAGCCACAGTCCTGCTGGAGTTCTGTTCCGATGAGGTGGTTCCCAGTCTCAAACCCCAAGGACTATATATCCCCAGTACCTCCTCCAGGGCAGGAAGTTTCACAATGGCTGTTTTACCTCTATAAGTCCTGGGATATTTTGGGTCCTTTGATGATGTGGGCCGTTGTAAGTGCCCACTGTGTCAGTGCACTGGGCCCATGAGCAGGGAGGACTCTCCAGCTGGGTGTGGAGGTGTCAATGTCTCCCCAATCTCTTTCCTTATCTATTGTGACCTGAGCCGTGAAGTGTGCTCTGGGCAGCTGTTATTAAATGATTTATCATTAACAGCCCATCAGGAATGATATAGAGGGTATAAAATACAGAGTCTTGGTTATACCCTCATAGTGATAAACCAGTCCCAGCCCCTGGAACTATGACATACCCATAGAACAGAACTCACAGGAGGCAGCTAGAAGGGATTTCCTCACCTTTACTAGGACCACCCTAGCACCTCCTCACTGCAAATGGCCCTCCTGCACAATGTTTTAAGAGTTAAGATTTAAAACTCTACTTAGTATTGTAAGAGTTCAGACCACTGACCTGTACTCAGAACTGGTGGGTTTAGGTGCCTAATTGACAGATCAGCCACAAAACAGGTACTTTTTATCATCCTCTCCATTACAGTCCACACAATTGCAGTTATTCATCAATTCTTCTAGTACCCTCCTGCTCCTCATTTCCCTGGATGTGCATCCATGCATCCCAGCTACAAATTAATTCATTCACTTCCCTATTTCCCCAAACAGTTGTTACTTTTTTTCTGCCTTTTCATCCTAGTACAACTAAACACAGCCCTCTCCAACTATGCAAAAACACAGTTCCTCACAGAAATCCATGCATTCCTCCACCCGTACTTCCAGACCATACTTCATTTGCTCTGTCTGACCACCCTTCTGCCCCTTTCTTCTTCTGTCAGCATGGTACCAGTGTCCTCCAGGTGTGATTATCACTGCTCAGCCCCCACCTCCTTCTGTGCCTTGTTTGTCAGACCTATCACTGCTCCCACCTTTCCTGTGCTCCAATCTGAATTAAACATCACCACCACATTGAACCAATAGATATTTTTGAGATCTGTACTTTCCATCCCAGGCCTGCCTCCTACTAAATCTGCTACCAGCTTGGTGAGAGAGGCAAAAAGGATCCTGATGGGGCATGTGAGGATTCAAAGAGCCATCCTAACACGTGCATGTGGATGTGAGCTACATACCACAGGGAAGGGAAGACTGAGGTGCCCAGTTTTTTGGTGGTGGTGATGTTTGGTTGTTGTTGGGTTTGTTTGTTTGTTTGTCTTGTTGGTTTTGTTTGTTTGTTTTTTGTTTATTTTGGTTTTAGGGTTTTCTTCCTCACAAGGTCCTCATAGCTCACTTCTGTTCTTTTCTACACAGTTCTCTTCAGCCAAAAAGTCAAGATGAGGAGAAGTGGCATCATGAGCAAACAGTATATGTGTAGGGGTAAGTTGAAGACAGCAGGGTGGCATCTGTGAGCAGTGAGGAAGATCTTAGCTGAGGAGTAGTGTGGGAAGAATGGATTTTTAGCCTGACTGACAGGGAGTCACATCTCACCACATCCTGGGAACTCAAGGGCATGGCCTCTGTCACTGGCATAGCAAAAGATAATTCTGTAAGTGTGATTCATCTCAGCCAAGGTGCCGAGGACTTTCCAGAGAAACCATCATAAAGTAGTAGGAGGATGCAGGCGAGGTGTCTACTACTGTGGGAAGGGGAGAAACACTCCCCAGTGCTATAATGCTGCATCGCTGTGGAGCTAAATGACCCGCTGCAGTGGTGTGATACCTTAGTACATCACTTGATTAGTGAGTTGCATCATCCTCTCCAGGTAAACTCTGTCATCCTAAGTGCACCATCCCTTTCTAAGACATTACAGCAACTCCTATGAAGGTCTTGCACCTTCCTTTGGTCGGTGTCACTCTCTACAGTGTTGCATCATTCTTGACAATGACACTGTTCCAATGTATTTTACCAACGGGCCTGGTGCCTCACTGATGTCAAGCCTTGCCTTAAAATGGGTGTTCTTCATCTCAAAGCAAGGGCAAAGACATGGAGAAGGTTTCAACCCTCCATGGGCTGCTGTCATAGCAGATAGAGATCACCAAGGTCATCTTCCAACCAAATTCAAATTTACACATTTTTGGTCTCAGATAAAACATACACTACAAGTATGCCAGATGAGAAAGGGAGGTCAGTGAGAAACATCTTTGCTGCAAACAATGAAAAGGAGATAAATCATGAAATCACAGAATCAGAGAATGGATAATATAGGAAGAGATCTCTGGAGGTCATCTAGTTCAACCTCCCTGCTCAAGCAGGGAATATCTCCAGAGAAGGAGACTCCATAACCTCTCTGGGAACCTGTTCCAGTACTCAGTGAGTGTAACACAGCTGGCCTTGGCAGTGAACACTGAAGCAAAGCAGACATTCAGTATCTCAGCCTTCTCTGCAGCCTTTGTTTCGTGGGTCCCTCTTCCACTCAGGAGTGGATCCACATTTTCCCTGGTATTTGTTTTGTTTATTGAAATATTTGAAGAAGCCTTTCTTGTTATCCTTGACATCCTAAGTCTGATTTAATTCCAGATGGGCCTTGGCCTTCCTTGTTGCCTTACTTTGTACTCTGACAATATCCCTGTTTCCATCCCAGGTGGCCTGTCTCTGCTTTCCACCTCATGTGACGATTTCCTGTGACTGTATCTTTGTACAATGCCCTTGGTATGGTCCCCCTTCTCTTCCAGTAGTCCAGGATGAGCAGTGTATCTGATTAAGTTGAAAATCAAGCTCAACTCTTTGGAGCATTAGTCTCAAAGCAGATGGTGGAGCTTGTTCCTATCTCTGAGATATGGTTTGCATCCTTGAGGAGCTGCTTGGCAGCTCTTGTCATTTGTGTGAAGTTCCATTGTGGGACTGTCTCAGGCTACATTCTAGGGGACAGAGAGATTCAATGTCATGGTGGGCCTGAGCTAAGATAAACATGACAGTTGGCAGTCTGAGGGCACAACTGCCATGTTCATTGGACAGAGGGAGGCTTAGAGAGCTGAGGAACTGTGGCTTAATGGAAACATGCTGGTATCCTCACAGACCTTTCACTGCTGTTTGCCAGCTTCTTCAACTAGCATATCTGTGGTGGGTTTAGACACACAACTGTTTTCCACTTCAAGCAGACTCCTCAAATTTAACGTTTCCTACAGACAGCCAGGGAATCTGACAACCATTGTGTCTTTCTCAGGCTTATTCCAGAGGGGAACATGGTTCTTTTCTTCCTATCCTGAAGTGGAGCTAGAAACTGTGACAGTAAATGTAACCATCCAGGACTTTGTGGCTGATGTGGTGTCTGAGCTGGTTTGCCGCAACATGCAGCAAGTCTCCAAGGAGACCATGTTCATCTTTCCTGTGGACTCAAATACTGTTGTACACACCTTCCATGCTACCATAGGGGACTCTTGCATTGAAGCAATGCTCTTGGAGAAGGAGGAGGTACTGGAGTTTCAGTGGGAGTGGGTGGTCTGTGGACTGGATGAGAGAATGAAAGCCTGTGGATTTCATTTCTTCCATTCATTCCTATGGAGACCTCAGTGACACCCTTTTTTCCTTTTGTGGCAGGCTGAGAAGCTGTACAAAACTACCTCAGGCATGGAGAATTTAAAATACCTGCAGGATCAGGGGGATCTCTGGGGCTGTGTGTTTGCTTGTTTCCTGGGGATGCTGCCTCCTAACGGGGAGGTGACCATCAGCCTGTGCTATGTCCAGGAGCTGCCACTGCAGCCTGATGGGGCTGCCCAGTTTTGCTGGCCACCTGAACTGTTGCCCCGAAGAAAATGCACCAGTGAGTGATCCACATTGCTCTTCAGCATCACTCGGGATGGGGTGAGGGGAATGTATCTGCACAAGTGCCTCAGTGAGAAAATCTTAATATTCCTGCTTGCACCTTACAGTCATGAACCCCACAAATCTCCCCATATATGCCAGAGCAAGAGACACCCACAGACTCCTACACAAATCACACTGTTTTTCTACGGATTCATCACCACCACTAATAAGTACCATAGTGAGGCACATCTCAAATGCCACATTTTCTCTCTAGCAATGAGAAACAGAGCCCCACCATAATGGAATGCTTCCCTAGGGTGTCTCTGTTTCTCGCACCTCTCTCACCTTGCAGGCTGGATCTCTTCTGAGGAGATATCTGAAAACCTGCACTTTAGCATCTCCCTGAAGTCAGCTCATGGTGTGTCCCATGTGGTCATTAACAGCAACTACACCCCTTTGCAATACACAGCTTCTGATCAGACATCTGCTCAGGTACGTTCCTGCCAGATGCTTCCCAAAGGCAGAGAGTAGGGAAGGGTCTTCTGATGCTCCTTATGACTCCTCAATCCACTTATTTGGTTTTCTTTTCTCCACCTATCCTACTTGTCGTCAGGTATCCTTGAAATCATCATCCTGGATGCAGGATGATCTGAACTTGCTCGTGTATTACAAAGGGCCTCACACTCTCAGTGCTGTGGTGGAGAGGAGAGATTCTAAAGCCTCACCTGGTGAGTGAGGAGGGTGGAAATGAGCATTAGGAAGAGGGCATTAGGGAGAGTAGAAGGATCTGAGGGCAATAGATCAGAGCTGAGGACAAAAGAAAAGAGACAGAAAAGGGTGCTCCAATCTAAAAAGCCTTCTTATTTCCTCACACATCCCCTAGGCTCTCTGCTGGGAGACCCTGTTGTGATGCTGACAGTGAAGCCAAACATTCCTGAGGTAGTGCCTGGTGCAGGCCATTTTGGGGAATTCCTCTTTCTCATGGACTGCAGTCTCTTTCAGGATGCACAGGTACCACTGGAGGTCTTCAGAGGGTATTTTCCACACCAGTCATGCCCAGGTGGTGGGGATAGAGGCAATCTGCTTCACGTGGGCAGATGACCTGCTCGGCTTCCCCATCTGAGTTCTGCCCATCCCTCTATCTGTCCACAGAACACACTGTTGTTCCTTCTCAAGAGTTTGCCTCTGGGCTGTTACTTCAACATCTACAGTTTTGGGGACACTTTCAAAGCCTTCTATCCGTGAGTTTGGGGCGATGAGGGGCTATGGCCAAGGGGTAAGTAAGTGTAGTATGACTGTATGGAACTATGAGGCAGACTTTTACTGGAGGGCAGTTACAGGGCAGGATCTGTTCTGGGCAGTGAGAGAGTACATCCTGGTTTGGGGTTGCTTCTGTACTGGTGGTAGTTACTGTGAATGAGTGGTAAGGGCTCCTTAAAGAAGCACAACCAAAGATGATGGCATAAAGCAAGTTTTAATATGAATTTGTAAATGTGCAAATTTAGCAGAGTTCAATGGCAAGGCTCACTCATTCACTACAGAGTTGAAACATACATAGGAAAATCACATTAGAATAAATTTAAAATTATTTACACAGAGACCAGGAATGCAAAAATTATCAGGGTGCAAAGGATATGGATACTAAAAGACAAAGGTGTACATGACTTTAGCAGCACATAATCATGGACTAATTTAACATCTAAAAAGTGATTCAATACATTTGACTACAGTTGTAATAGTGACTTGATTGTAGATTCACAATGGCAACTTTCATACCATCATCAAGTCACATAAATCCAGTCACAGAGATGTACATCTATATCTGTGTATGTAAAGGCAGAAAAATATGAAAAATACCTCTTGTGTTTAGTGAAATACTCACCTTAGTGTTCCTTGACAGGCTTGGGCTGCACCTCAATTAGTGTATAAGAGAGTATCAGGCCAGGTCTCATCATCAGTGACGGCCTTTCAAGTACTGCAAACTTGAAAGTTCACCAGCTCCCACTCTGAGTGAAGGGCTGGCAGCCCAGGAGGGCTCAGAGGGCCAATGTTTGTAGAGTCACAAAATTATTTGCTTTGGTGGTCAGCAAGTTTCCATTTAGGCCATAACACATGTTTGTAACTACTTGAGTTTTATCGTGGAGGGTTTTTTATAGAAATGGTACTGTTCCACTCAGGCTATGATTCAGGTAAACAATTTTCTAAAGCTGTCAGAGAATGACTGATGATCCTTTATTCTCCACCTTGGCCAGGCAGCTGTTGTTTCTGTTATGGACAGAATAGAGAATACAGGTTATTCCCACCTGTATCATACAAGAGCTCGTGGTACCATCAGGGGTGCTTCATCTCCCAACTGGTAAAGATGCTCTTCATTGCTCAGCTGGTTTGGTCAAGGCTTGTCAGGGGCTCCCAAATTGTAGACCAGGCCTGAGGAGGAGGTGGGGGGGGATGTACTACCACAGTGTTGAGGTTAGTCCCCATGTGAGGGCAGCCATGGGCCAAGTTCTCCCCTCTCTGACATTCTTGGTGTCTTCCCACAGGCAGAGTGTGGAGTACACACAGGAGAGCATGGAACATGCTGTGGGGTGCATCTCCTCCATCTGCCCTGATCAGGGGGGCTGTGACCTGTTGGGTCTCCTAAGATCTATTTACAGCACTCCTCTCTTTCATGGGCACCCCCGTCAGGTATGAGGGACCAAAGGATTTGGGGCAGTAGAATAGGTGTAAACAAATGTAGTTTTCAAGGCTCAGAGTGAGATATTTCATGGCTTAGGGTGAGATATTCTTCTGCTGTTTGCAAGAAGAGTTGTCATGTGGGAGGCACTCTCATGGGAGAAAGTGACACCATCTTTGGGTTGAGGAGCTTGGAAGGTCTTCTGTGGAATTTTCCTGCCCATGAGGGAGGTGGATCTTCCTTGTAGGGTGCCTCTTTGTGCTAAGAGTTGCCCTGGTGTCAGTGAAAAGAAACTCAGATTCTCTTTTCCTGTGTCAAGGCCAGTGGGGATGAGAGCTTAAGGAAGCAAACTGGGAAGATTGCCTGCATTTTGGGAGTGTCTTTCCTCTATGGGGGCTCCAAGACCTGTGACTCTTTATTTCTCCTCCTCTTTCCCTCAGCTTTTCATCTTCACCCAAAGAAAGATCTCCAATGAAGAGGAAGCTATCATGGCTGAGGTCTATCGTTACAGGGACCAACACCGGTAATGGGCAAGCCCTGTTCCTGTCCCCCGGCAGGCCAACTCACAACCTTCCTCTCCCCCTGACTGTCAGAGTCCTCCAAACATTCTTCTAGATCTGAGTTTGCCCCAGATCTTCTCTTTGCTGCGCTGGAATTTCAGTAATGACCTCCCACACACACTTTCCATACCTCACCAAGACTGCCTACACTCTTTACTCAGTGGACCTCCTCTCCCAACCTTTCCCTGCTCTTCTTAGCAGTATCTCAGCAATATTTCTCTTTACTCTCACTAGGCAATGCAACCTCAATGCCCCAAACCTATTCCCACAGTCATCCTGCCCATCAGGCAACAATTTTGGCCCAGAGTGAACGGGAAAATCCAACATCACAGTTTCATTTCTACAATTAGAAGTGTCCTTACCTCTCTAGAATTGGTCCTTTGGACCACTCTTGTTCTTTGTTCCTCTCACCTTTGTCCCATCTCTAACATCTCCTTCTTTTCTCGTACAGGTGTTTCTCTTTTCCTACTGACAGATGTGTCAACTTCCACCTTTCCCAGGCCATAGCCCTGGAGACAAAAGGTGAATGTGTGTGCATCCACTCTAGGATGGACATGGCATCTAAGGTAATAAACCAGGTACCTGGGTTTCCAGCATTCCCCCTGCCCTATTCAATGCTTCTCATTGCTCTCCTAAACATGCAAGGTGATCCAAATACCACCATCCACAGCAACTCTGAGACTCCTTCCAAATTCCCGTCACCCCAGACCTGTGAGGGAATCCAAGTGGTCTGTGTTCTCTGCTTTCCACCTCACCAGGCAGTGAAATGTCTGCAGCAGGCTCTGCAGCCTGTGGCTAGTGGGATCTCACTACATTGGGACCTTCCACCTGGCCTGGAGGTATCACTGATCAGAAAAGCTCCTGAGATGATCTTCCAAGGACATCAGAGCTCCATCTATGCCCAGATCCATGGGCAAGCACAGGTGAGAGGGATCCAGGAACCAAATGCACCAGGGCATGGCTTTCTGGAAGGTAAGGGACCCACACCCTCTTCCACCTTCCCAGCACTGGCAGTCCTTCATTTGTGTTAGACTTGGAATAGATCATTGTCGGGGCTCTGTAAACCCTCTTTGCCTCTGCTCCAAGCATGGGTATCTATTTTCTTAGTAGAGCAGGAAGGGAATCTAGGGTGCCAGGCTGCCTGGGCCCAGAAGAACTTTTCTGTCTGTCTCTTTCTCTTGTGTCACCAGGATGAAAAGTTGGATGAGGCAGCTGTGACTCTTCAGTACCATGTGGGCAGCCAGTTCTTTATTTACACACTCAGGTTCTCATTGTCCTCATCATCAGATGACAGGTGAGAGAGTAACACACCTGCCCATGATGCAGAGTGGCATTGGCAAGGTCTGCAGGAGGAGCAGTGGAAGTCCTTCACTTGCATCCTTCCCTCTGTAGCCTGAGATGTCAAGAGAATTTGGTATCTGGTGCTCCTCTGTGCTGACCTTGGGAGAGGAGCTGGATGACCATTAATCCACTCCCCCCTCCTCTTTAGTCCATGTGTCCCGTGTCTCTCCACAAGGTATAATCAAGGGCTAACTCCCTGCCCCTGCAGGCTGCCAGTGCATCGCATGGCCCTGATGTACCTGCTGTGGGAAATAGCCTGGGAGGGGACAAGCAGGACAGAGAAGGACACTCAGCAGAGTGCAGTGAAGTCCAGCCTTAGCCTGGGGGTTCCATCTCCCTTCACATCCAGTGTAGCTGTACAGATGAAACAGAGGAACACCTGGAACCATGGTAAGCCTGGAAATAGTGGGGATAGAAATGGGAGGTGAAAGCAAGACTTAGTGGTCTGATGCCTTCTCACTGTCTGCAGCCCCTCATCCTGTGGGCCTGACCACACTTTTTCCTGTCTCTTATAGCCATGCGTCTAACCTCCACCTCCCCACTTCTCTTCCCAAATTCTCTGCCTCCAGACTCTTCCGTGTTATTCTATCCCTCTTGCAACCTGGTACCCTGCCAGCTGCTCTGGTTGCGTGGCTTCAGACCTGCGTTGTTCAAGTTCACCAAGTTTTGGATGGTCCAGAAGTACCAGTTATGCCTTGAGATGCTTGGTCACAAAGCCCCTGACACTGAGGCACTCACCCAGCTTTCAGCATACTGTAAAGGTAAGGAGAAAACTCTTAGCTGAGCACTCTCAAAATGCATTGGACTAGGGTTGAAATTTCCTTTCAGCATTTATCTTCTCACTAGACTTTCTGATTGTCACTGTGCCGGGGATGGATGGAGTGACAGACCTACAAAAGTCCATGGGACTGGGTGCATCCAAAAGTGCCAAAGGAGTGGTCTGATGTCACTGCCACTCTATCATCTTCAAAAGATCATTGCAATGGGGAAAGGTTCCTGATGACTGGAAAATAGTCAGATGTCTCATCCATCTTCAAGAAGGGGAAGAAGAAAAGTTCATGGACCTATAAGCTGGTCAGCCTCCCCTGTGTCCCAAGGAAGGATCTGGAGCAAAAAATCCTCTTAGAAGGGCCATCCTGTATGGTGTTTTCAAAAGTAAATCATGCCTGACCAACGTCACTGCTTTCCAAGTAACCAGAACTGTGGGCAAAAGAAGAGTAGTGGATTCTGTATACCTTGATTTTAGCATGGCCTTTGACGGTCTTCCAAATGAGGCATCAATGAGATACTGGCTGGGATAAGTGATCAATAAGGTTGGTGGGAAATTGGCTAGACTGCTGAGCTCAAATAACAGTTATCAATAGTTAGAGTCCAGCTGGTGCCCCAAACCCCATGCAATTCCAGAGGGATCTCTCATGGTAACAGTATGGTTTAATTCTTCATTAATGAACTGGACATTCATGGACAGAGTGTGCTCCTAGCAAGTTTACAAACAACACCAAATGGGAAGCAGTAGGAATGTAGTCAGTAGAGTGGTCAGGAGAAATGACCTGACAGGAACTGTATGGCATTCAGTAAGAATACATGCAAAGTCTTGCACTAGGAGTGGATCAGGAATGCGGTAACCTTATGAACAACAGAGGCTCAGGGCATATACATTCAAGGAAGCAGCTCTACAGAAAAAGATCTTGGGGTCCTAGAAGACAACTACTTGAACAAAACTCAGCAGTGTGCCCTTGCAACAAAGAAAGCCAATGGCATTCAGGGCTGTAGTAGGGAGTATTGTTTCCAGCTTCTGCTTCCTTAACCAGAAAGGCATTGACATACTGGAGTGACTCAAGGGAAGAGCCACTGAACTGAGGGGACTGAGCATATGGCACATGAGGAGAGACTGAGAGAGCTGGGTTTGCTCATCTTTAGAAGAAGATACCTTATTTCTGTTTACAACTGACTGAAGGAAAATAGAAAAAAGCCAGAGGAAACTCTTTTTGGAAGTGCGCAATGTTAGGATGTGAGGGAACAGGCATGAGTTGAACCACAGGAAATGCTAACTGGGTATGAGGAATTTTTTAAATTTTTTTCTTTTTTAAATCACAAGGAAAACATAAAAATTGGTGAAATCTTGATCCTTAGAGATATTTAAGACTTGACTAGATGGGTGCTAGAATGAGCTGTTCCATGAAGCCTGCTTTCATTAGGAATTTGATCAAGATCACTTCTAGAGGTGCCTTCCAACTGCTGTATACCTTTAGGTTGGTCTTAAATGACCCCTGCTTTCACCTACTGCACTGTGCCCAAGAGCTTCATTTTCTGCCCATAAAAGCTCTTCATTCTGCTCCATATTTGAGACATACCCGGGACTATAATGCTCATGGGCTGTGGGTGACCCTCCTCATCTTCACTCACTTGTAATCCAATCATGTTCTAGCTCTAAAGAAGTCTTATATCTTGGAATGTGGAAAGGAAGAGCTCATGTTGAAGTTGATGGATTTAAAAGTGGATGATTCAGAAAGATCACTGTGGGACCCTCAATGGTGAGCATGAGGTATAATAGGGGAAGTGACAGTGACACTCAGGAGCATCAGTGACACTCATGGGTGGAATTAGGTGTGTTCAGAGAGGATTACTCTGGGTAAACTAGAGCATATAGAACAAATTTTAGGATTATTATGATGAATTAGAAAGACTTGAGGATGCTCTAGGAGGTCTGGAAAAAGTTCCAGATGCTTGTGGATTACTGGGAAAAATTTGAAAAGTTCAGAGAGGATGGAGGACAATTAAGTATACCTGGAGAAGGCAGAATTTATGATTACTAGCCATTGTCTGTCTTACATGAGTTGTGTTTTCCAGAGCAGAAGCCTTCTCCTGAAGAACAGGTGATGGAGGAACTGGCAGCACTTAACATCAGTTGGGACTGGGCAATTTCACCACTGGCAACAAGACTGTGTGACTTCTCTCAGCTCAGGGCAGTGGTGGCACTCCAGAAAGCAAATGGTTCCTGGGCCCTCACCACAGCCCTGGCCTCTACCTTGGGGCTCAGCAAGGCAGATGTTGAGGGACAGAGGCCCAGTGAGGTAAGCAGATCAGGGACATGAGGACACTGTCAGGAGTTGAACTTTCCTGTTCCAACCAAGTTTCTAGTCTCACCTGAACTGACAGGAGGCTGTTGAGATATGGAGCTGTTGGGATATGGAGCCTCTTCGATTGTGAAGAAGGACATGGAGGGTGTGGGGTTAAATCAGCAGAGGTATCAGAGAACTTTCTGATTTTGAGGATTTCAGAAGTTTAGAGAGTTTCTGTGCATGTGTGGAGGTCTTTCTTTTTCTACTGTGTTTTTTTTTTTTCTCCTGGTTTAGATCTGATTTTTCTTATTTCTTCCCTTTTGTTGTTCTGTTTTCCCCCACAGGATGTGCAGCCAGCTGTCTGGGCAACAGTTTTGGCCTTAGTCTGGTTGCACAAGTATAAATGGAAGGTACCTTGGTCAGAGCTTCTAGAGGCCAAAGCTTGTAGGTGGCTGCAGGACCAAGCTGGTAAGAAGATTTTGCTATGAGTAGTGACACTGGACTTTTCTCACTAAATCCACAGCTGACATCCACTGATGCATGTTCCTCTTTCGCAGTGCTCCTGTGCTGCAGTCTATGAGACTGCTGATACACACTGTATTCCCTTACTTTGTTGGGGTCCTCCTCTGCATTTTCTCTCTTGCAGAAGTCCAACTTGATGAATGTCTGGGGGCAGCAAATTCCCTGCTGGACTGCTTTGTGGAGCCCACTGTCTTCAGGATGTGCACCTACCTCACTGCTGGGGGTGGGCAAGAAGATGAGTGGGAACACAGCCAGGACAGCTGACTCAAACTAGTCAAAGGGACATGTCATAAACCACTAACATCCCGCCCCTGTGGGACAAAGCAAGTGAGTGGCTGGATGGGTGCTTAGTTGCTGTCCAAGGCCAACTCACCAAAGCTGACTTGTTCACACTTTTGTTCTCTACCATAATGTGAGTGTTTCCACTGCATTCTGAAAAATAATGTTAAATACAAGTACTAGAATTTGCTTAATTTCCATATTCTGCCTTTCTCTGATATTTACTCAGTCTGGCTCAAAATACCAGACTTCAGGGAGAAACACCCTGTCAGTACAGAAAAACACCTTCATGTATCTGATTGTCTGTCTCCTTTCTCCCTTCCTGTATGCCTTTCTTGGATTTTATGGAAAGGTAAGAACAGAGTTATTTGCTAGAGGAATTTTTTTTGTTTTTCTATCTCGTTTTTTTTTTAGCCCAAAAAAGAATTTGTCAAATAAAGGGGTGGATTTCATTGAATCACTGCAGTGCCTACCATAGGTGCCCACTGCCATTTCAGCTGTCTTGAAGTATCTGTCTTGGGAGCCCGTGGGGGATGGGGCTAAGCTTTGGGGACCCCAAGAAAACCCAGTGGAGATGGGAAGAGGGTCTCGCTCACCCCCCTGGGATTTCTGGGGACTCGCAGGGGGTAGGACTGGGTTTTGGAGCTCCTGTGACTCAGATGGGGATGGGAGAGGAGGGCTCAAACCTGGAATCTTTCAATGAGAGAGTAGGATCCAAGTCGGCGCCGAGGCTGTAAAGTGTTAGAGAAAAACAGGTCCCAGTCTCGCTGGCACGTGCTCGAAGATGGCACCATCAGAATCCGAAGGGCACCCGCTCCGCTCCACATCACCACATGTCCAAAAAGCAGAAAGGCGTCTGCCTCTCACTGTCTTTTAATCCAGAAAATCCTTGTATTCTCCCACCCCTGGGGGGGTTGGCCTTGCGTCCCCATTGGTTCATCTTCACCCCC
>WEIV01004013.1:2636-14451 GCA_013390005.1 Calyptomena viridis
CTCCTCCTCCTCCTCCTCCTCCTCCCGTGCCTCCAGCCCTGCCATCTTCCTTCCCCACGTGCCCCGCACGGCCTCGGGCCCCGCGCACAAATCCATGGATCCCTGGATCCCTCTGCTCGCTCCTCCCGTGCCTTCCAGTCCCGCTCCGCCGGCACCGCTCCCAGAAAGCTGCCAATTCCCTCCCTTTCCTTCCTGGATGCCCTCGCTGCCTTGGGAAGTCGCTCTGCCCTCACTGGCACCAAACCCGTGGGTTCGGGCGGGGGCGCGACCCCCAAAAGCGTTTTCCTCCGGAATCGTTTCCCTCTGGAATCGCCCAGCACTGGCGAGCGTTGGCGTGGGTGAGGGTCGGGGAGCTTTTCCCTGTGGAGCAGCCCCACGGTGACACCTCCACGGGCATCACCCGTGAGCCGAGGTGGGATTAGGAGACTCTTGGAAGCGCCTGTTCCGTGTTCTTGTCCGTGAGTGTCGCGTCCTGGGCAGTTTGGCTCCGTCTCGGGGTCAGGAGATCCTTGTTGCTTCTTTTTTTCGTAAAGGCCCAAACTCTCCAAACCCTGGGAGTGTTTCAATTCCCAGTCACATGTGCCGACGGGGCCGGAGTGTGGTTTGCCGAGAGGCTTCAGGATATTTTGGGATGAGAAAGGGCTTTTTGGAAACGGTGATCTTGGAGAGGTGAAAAATGGGTTTATTGCCGGTTGTTGCAGCGTTTGGGGTCTGGTGTAACCCGGACTTTGTGGTCCAGGTTGTCGATCCGTGGCTTGGTGGTCTGTGGCAGGAGTTAGGCTGGATTTGAGGGATTTATCCCTAAAAAAAACCGGGGCAAAACGGGGTGTGCTGTAACCGCACATTCCCTGGAGAGGGATTTGCGCCGGCGCCCCTGGTTTGTGCAGCCCCTTCCTCCCTGCAAATCCCAGACAAACAAAGTGGGATGAGCACTGGGACACCCTCCCCGCTTTACCACGTCCCCTCCTCGTTAATCCAAGCATTCCAAACGCGCCTCCCGCTTTCCCAAATCCCGCAGCCAGGCCTCGCTCCGGTGCCGCCGGCGAGGCACAAGGGCTGACGTTTTCCCCCGGCAAGAGCTGGAAAAACGCCGGGCAAAATACACGCCCGGCATTGAAGCAAGGAATAATTTGGGCTCTGTGCCGGCTCTGACCCCTGCGGCGCGTGATTGGGAACAGCTGGGAGGGCTCCGGAGGCAGCGTGGCCTCCCGGCTCCGATGCCTTCCCAGCCCTTGCTCCTCTTCTTGCTTTGTGTGTCGGGACACGGGTGGGGACGAGGATTTTTTGGCGTTGGTGAGTCCCCCCGGGCTGTGGGCCGGGCGCCGACATGGGACCCGGCGTTCCAAGGCCTGCTGGAAGCAGATGTGGCTCCGAAAAACTGGCTTTGGGGAGGGTTTCCCTCTCCCCCCCGGTCGCGAGCGCCTCTCTCTCCTCCTTCCCGCTCCGGAGGGGGAAGGAAAGGGAAGGCAAACCGAAACCCCGAAGGAAATGAGAAGCAGCCTCCCAACCTTCCTGGCTGCCATCCAAGCACTGCCTCGGAGCCGGCGGAGATCCGGCGGCGATTCTGTGAGCCCTCGGAAGGGCACTCCCCAAATCCTGGGGATATCCAGGAGCGAGGTTTACAGGGAATCAGCGTGGTGTGGTGGTTAACGCCGGTGGTCGGGCTTTTCCACGGCTTCGCTCCGGGATTCGAGGCGAAGCGCCGCGTCCCTCCGGATGAGCATTCCCGTATGGATATCCAGGTGCTCCTCAGAGAATTGTGATCTGTCGGGAGCATCCCCATAAAATCCGGCTTGTTCCTCAGGCAGGGCAGGATCAGAGGGAAGCCGGGAGCGCGGCCTCTTTGATCCTGCTCCAGAGGGAAGGTGCTGCCGGCGGCAAAATCCCTGTGGGCAGCCCTGGCACGAGGTGCTTTCCCTGGCACACCTCTGATCCTTTTCACACCCTGTCCCACTCTTCCTGCTCCCTGCTTTATGGCTCCTCGGGAGCTGTTAATTTTCTACCCGGAGCCGGCGGGATTCCGGGGCAGGACAAAGCGAGCGGAACGCGCACGGTTATCCATAAAACCGCCTGTAAATCTTGGGAATCCTTTGAAGCGGGATGTGGCTTGGAGTAACCTTCCTTGGGCCGGCTCCAGAGGAGCGGTGAGCTCCCGTTCCTGCCTTTGGGAGGCTTTTCCCATCCGAGATAATGCCAAAAAAACCCTGGAAATAAGGTGGCATCTGCCCTTGGAGGGCGTGTGCTGCTGGAGCCATTGGATTTAGCAGGGGTGGATGGATATATCCCTGGGGGCAAAAATAAGTTAAAAATCATTACAGAGAAACGGTTTGGGATAAAATTCCTCCAAGTTCTTCCTTTTCTACCAAAGCAGGGCAGGAGGATGCTCCCAGTTTGTTGCCAGACCCACTTTGGGAGGGCTGGGCATGAGCTGCCAGCTTGGAGAAACCTCTCCCAAAATCCTGAGAGCTCCCAAAAAATGGGGATGCCAGCTGGGAAGGGGCACTGGGTTTTGCTGACGGAGAGTTTCCCTCCCTTGCCTGGGCACTGGCAGTGGAATTCCAGGACTGTTGTGGGCACAGCCCCCAGTCTGGAGGTCGGAGTTGAAGTGGGACAGGCGGGAATGGCCGTGGTGGCCTCGGGATCGTGCGCCAGTGGCGGCTTGACAAGGGAGCTATCCCAAGAACTATCCCAACTGCATCCATAGGTTTTCCTTTGGGCTCATCCCTTCTCTTTCCATAGGGGTTTAGAAATGACCCTAAAGGTGGGAGCTCACCTTATCCCCAAGGAATCTCGGTGCCCAGGGATACAGAGGGCTGCTTTCCCGGCTCCCAGGGCTGGTGTTGTTGGGAAGCCATTCCCAGAGCCATTCCCAAAGCCATTCCCTGTGTCTTTCCCTGCCTCAGCGTGTCCGACATGGCGACGGTGCTGTCCAGGCGTCTGGGGAAGCGCTCCCTGCTCGGCACCCGCGTCTCTGCCGACGGGATGCTGGTGGCCACCCAAATCCCGGGATTGCAGCCGCACGAGGACGGATCCTGCGCGCCGGCGGCGGAGGAGAACAGCCAGGCACCCAGATTCCCAAGCCCCGGCCTCCAGCAGCTCCACACCGGGCAGCAAGTACGTCCTGGGATGGTGGGATGTGCTGGAAAACTCCTGGGGAGTCCTGGAAAACTCCCTCCTGCTGGGAGGGGCAACGAGGATCTGTGGCTTCCAAGAGTTTTTAGTGGGTGTTGGTGATGGAGCTCTTGGCCATGTCCCAAGGGTTTGGATCATGCCAGCTCCAGCAGGAATCCAGGCCCTCTGGAGATATCCCAATCCCAGCCAGAAATGGGTCTCCAGAGAAAAGGGACACCTGACACTTCCCTCCAGTGTTCTCTGTGTGGCTGAGGCTGAGGGAGGTGGGTGTGGTTCCTCAGGTGGCTCCTGGTGGATTTCTCTTCCATGAACTTGTCCTGTCTCCCCATAAGCCACGTTTAAACCCAAAGGGATCAGGTTTTGGAGCTCAGTCTCCAGCAGCTGCAGAGGTTGGACAGACATGGAAAAGAAGCTTTTAGGGAAGAGTGAGGTGGGATGGCTTTCCACAAAGGACATCTAGTCCTGCTGGACCCCAGCATTCCATGTGTCCTGGGTTCCTGGTCCTTGGCCAGGACACTGCCTGGAACAGGGAATAGCACTGGCTCTTGATCCCACTGGATCCTGTTAATGCCTGGCCAAGCAGCACCGAGGAGACAGATCCCAAATCTTGGATGCTGGAGTGTCTTCACCTCCCAGGGACATCCAGACCCTGTGTTGGCTCCTTGTGCTGCCTGTGGTTTTCATGGAGAAACCTGGATCCACACAAATCCTGATCCTTGTTTTCAGAAAGCAGGGTCAGGACCTTCTGTGTCGTTATCCTTGTGCTGATTCCTTAACCCTGATCCCACTGTGGGAGACTTTTTCCCAGTGTTTCTGCTGGAATTCCCACCTGAGATGGCCTCACACGTGGTGCGTGTGTCCATCCTGTGTTGGTGTGACACTTCCATGAGGAGATATTCCCGTTCCTATAAATAGCCAGGAACACATGGAGTGTCTTTTGACACAGATACATTTCCATTAGCAGAAATAGGGTCGGGCTGCTAGTGCTGGAAAACTGCCCATCAGGAGGAGTTTGGGATTCTGAAGGAGGAGGTGAGGGAGCTGGAGGAGCCAAGGTAGGAATTCAGGATCACTTCACCCAGGAAATCTCCGTTCCTCTCCAGGTTTTAATCCCTTTATCCACCTGTAGTAACAGGATGGTGTGAGAGTGGAGCCAGGGCAGACAAATCCATTGGAAAAAAGTCCACCCAAAGTCACAACACTCAGAGGTTCAGGAAATCCCTCCACTTGGGAATGCTGGAATTGGGCAGAGCAGAACTCGTGGTGGTAGGTTGGGATGAATCCAGTCCCTCTGGGACAGCAGTTGAGTCCAAGCCCTTTAGGACAAGCTCAGCTTTCATCCTAAACCCCTCTGCTGTGGGAAGAGGAGGAGGGGGGATCCTGCTGGCACAGCACATCCCGTGGGATAAGTGGATGGCAGGTGACCCCTTGTGCCCTTTCCAGGTCCTCATCACCTACACCGGGCAGGAATGTGACCAGGGGAAGGTGCTGCTGCCAGAACAGGGGTGCTGGAAGGTGCAGGACACGCTCCAGCCTCCCCCCCTGCCCGAGATCCTGCAGAGATCCGTGTCCAGCAACATCGACGTTCCCAAGAGGTTCGTGCCTTTTCCCGCCGGGATCACTGGGGTGGGCGGGAGGCTCACGTTTTATCTATGGCTCCATCCCCCTTCCCAGCACAGCATTATCCACAGGGGGGTTACGTTTAGGATTAAGGGCATTTTCAATGGTTTTGGGTTTTTTTTTTTTCCCTTCCCAATGACTTAAAAACGACTCCAAGGCTCCGGAACGGGAGGCGCCGGGGGCGGCTTTGGATTCCCGGGGGTTATTCCTTTGCTTTTCCCTGCACGTGTGTGACACGTGTCCCTTCCCGGAGCAGGAAAGGCGACGCTGCCGTGGAGATGGATGAGATGGTGGCAGCCATGGTGCTGACCAGCCTGTCCTGCAGCCCCGTGGTGCAGAGCCCTCCCGCCGGCGACAGCCGCCTCCCCCGTGAGTGTGTCCCGCAAAACGGGCAGGGATGGGTGGATAACAACGGGAAAAATACCTGGAAGGGAAGGGAAGCTGGAGGATGTGCCCTTTGGATCGTTGGCTCCGGTTGTTCTTTGTGCCTGGTGTGGAATAAGGCTGGCACTGGGGTGGTCAGGGAGCAGCACCAGGATGGTGGAAAAGCCCTGGGAGATGAGTGTGGCTGTTCCCCTGGCACTGCCAAGGCCAACGGTGACCCGTGTCCCCAAGTGCCACATCCAAGGGTTTTAAATCCCTTCAGGGATGGGGATCCACCACTGCCCCGGGCAGCTGTGCCTGGGATGCACAAGCCTTTCCAAGGAGGAATTGTTCCTGATATCCAACTGTCCCTCCCCTGGCACAGCTTGAAGCCATTCCCTCTCATCCCATCCATTGTTCCCTGGGAGCAGAGCCCCATCCCACCCGGCTCCCCCCTCCTGGCAGGGAATTCCACAGAATTCCAGCTGCTCCCTGATCCCTCTTTTCTCCAGGCTGAGCTCCCCCAGCTCCCTCAGCCACTCCTGGTGCTCCAGCCCCTTCCCAGCTCCATTCCTTTCTCTGGAAACATTCCAGCCATCCCAGCAGATCCCGGTCAGGGCCGGGACACCCCTGGCAGTGCTCCGGGGGTAACCCCGATCTCCAGAGCCATCCCAGGGGGATTGGGAGCCCCACACCGGGGAGCACCGCCCGGTCACTCCTTTTTTTAGAGGCTCTTTCATTCCCGAGGAGTCAGACGCATCCAGCGGGATAAAAATAACCCCCTGGAGCCGTGGGAAATGCGGTGTCCCGGCGTGTGCTGATGCCAAGGAGGACGGGATAAAAGGGATAAACCCCCAACAGCTGGGAGTCGGCCGCAGAGGCTTGGCTTTTCCAGGTTTTTAGGGGAATAACGACTAGAGGTGCGTTGTCTGTGCCCGGGGAGGGGGTTCCACGCGTGTCCCCTCCCCGCAGCCTCCCGGGCAGCGTGCGATCCTTGGAAGGAGAGCGGGGACGTGTCGGACAGCGGGAGCAGCACCACCAGCGGCCACTGGAGCGGGGGCAGCGACATCTCCACCCCCTCACCCCCCCACCCCGCCGGCAGCCCCAAATATTCCAGCGAGGCCCTGAGCTCCCCGCCGGCAGACGACGGCTTCGAGACCGACTCCGACCCCTTCGTCCCGGATGAACCCGCCCCGCGCAAGAGGAAGGTGGGCGGGAACGGCCCGGGATGGGTGGGAACGTCCCGGGATGGGTGGGAGTGGCGCATTTTGGCCACAAAAATCCCCGGCAGCGCTACAAGCTGGGGACAGCGTGGCTGGGCTGTGCCCAGGCACAAAGGGACCTGGGGGGGCTGGTTGATGGCTGTTTGACTATGAGCCAGCAGTGTGCCTTGGTAGCCAAGAAGGCCAATGGCATCCTGGCCAGTATTAGGAACTGTATGATAAGTAGGAGTAGGGAGGTCACCATTCCCCTATACTCGGCACTGGTGAGGCCACATCTCGAGTGTTGTGTTCAGTTTTGGGCCCCCCAGTTTAGGGGGGATGTCGAGATACTGGAACGTGTCCAGAGGAGGGCAGCAAGCTTGGTAAGAGGCTTGGAGCACAAGCCCTATGAGGAAAGATTGAAGGAATTAGGGTTGTTCAGCCTGGAGAAAAGGAGACTTAGAGGTGACCTTATTGCTCTACGACTTCCTCAGAGGAGGTTGTGGACAGGTGAGGGTCGGTCTCTTCCACCAGGTGGCAACAGACAGAACTAGAGGGCTTTGTCTCAAGCTGTGCCAGGGGAGGTTCAGGTTAGAGATTAGAAAAAAGTTTTTTACAGAAAGAATAATAAAGTATTGGAACAACCTGCCCGGGGAGGTGGTGGAGTCCCCAACACTGGATGTGTTCAAGAAAAGATTGGACACAGCACTTGGTGCCCTCATCTAGTTATGGAGTTCTGGTGTCAGGGTATGGGTTGGACACGATGATCTCAGAGGTCCCTTCCAGCCCGCTTATTCTGTGAATCTGGGCCGGGATGTCCCCGGGCAGGGGGTGACAGGGCCGTGTCTCCGGCAGAACTCGGTGAAGGTGATGTACAAGTGCCTGTGGCCGAGCTGTGGGAAGGTCCTGCGCTCCATCGTCGGCATCAAGCGCCACGTGAGGACACAGCACCTCGGGTGAGGCCCCTGTCCCCTCAGCCCCTGCCCGGCCACCAAATCCACGTGCTGGCTCAGCCAGAATTCCCTTGGAAAACACCCCCAGGAATGGAGGTGCTGCCTTCTGTGCACCGAGCTTGGCAGCTCTCGGCCCAGCTCTCCGTGTGGCCGCAGCTCCAGGGAATTCCTGGAAGCACGGGAGCTCCAGCTGGGCTTTGGGACCGCCCGGGTCCAGCCCAGCAGGTGTGGCAGCCTCAAAGCTCTGGGATTGACTGGCTCAAGCTGTTGGAGCTGGCACGTGGCATCCCAGTGGAGCCACCCCCTTTGGCAGCTTGCTTTCCTCATCTCCTGGGAATTCCCCCCAAAAACACACAGTGCTGAGGGTGTTTATCCGTGTTTCCCGGTGGGTGTTTTTCTCCTCCTCTCTCACAACGCTCTGGGAAAGGCAAGGACAGAAGGGATGCAGGGAATGGTGCTGGACTGCCATCCAGTGCCGGATAAAGGCACTGGGAAAACAAAACAGGCTTCAGGAGCTGCTCCCTGCCGGGTGAACCCGGGAATGAACTCACTCGGAAACCAGCAGGGCATTTCCAGCGGCTCCCAGTCGACATTCCAGCCTTCCTAAAGGCCCTGGAAGCCGCACTGATCTTCCTTGGAAGCGCAGAGTGCCGCTGCTTTGGAGCCTGGAGCTGGAGTTGGGAGGGCGGCACCTCTTTCCCGCAGGGAATTTGGAGACGAGGACACCTTTTCATCCCGCTTTTCCCCCCGGGCAGGGACGGCGCAGACTCGGAGCAGAGGAAGCGGGAAGAGGATTTTTACTACACCGAGGTGCAGGTGAAGGAAGAACCGGCTCCAGAGGCTGCCGCCACCCCCAGCCCCACATCCACGTCCGCTCCCATCGTCATCCAGCAAACCCTGGCCAAGCCGGAGACGCTCCTGGTGGAGCAGCCGCTGCTGGAGCCCACCCTGAGCCAGTCTGCTCCCAGCTCCTTCTGGCACATCCAGGCGGATCACGCCTACCAGGCGAGTCCCTGGGAATGGGGCACCTCCTGGAATCTTTGGGAGGGCGGGTTGGGGCGTGGTTTGCTCCGCAAATCCCGCTGCGGGTGGGACGTTCCCTTTTCCCCACTGTCCCCTCGGAGGTGCTGCCCTTCAGCTTCCGTAACTCCTGGGTTTTTAGGGATTTGGGTGCTTCTCCCGTGCCTGTTCCCTGGCAGGGTGGAGCTGCCCCGCAGTTATTCCGGGCTGGAATGCGACACGCCCTTGTGCCGGCAGATAACACGGGGCTGGAATGCGGCCCTGCCGGATCCTGGGATCCTGCTCTTGCCCAGCTTTGGAGGCACCGGAACCTCGGGAATCAGGAGCAGTGACCCCCCTGGGCACCCCTTGTCCCTGGAGCTGCAGGGCACAGGGTGTATCCATCCCTAACTTCCATGTGTATCCATTCCCACCCCAGGGAAGGGGTGTGACACCACCTGAAAGCAGAAAACCCCTGGAAACAGGAGCAGAAATACAACCAGGGCTGTGTGTGGAGTTGCTGTAGCACGTGGAAGCAGTTCCAGCAGCAAACAAGGACATCCACCTTAGCAGGAGGAATGACAACACGGGAATTCCCACGGAAAACCCCCAGGACTAACCCTGACCCCTCCTCTCCCCCACAGGCGTTGCCCTCCATCCAAATCCCGGTGTCCCCCCACATCTTCACCAGCATCAGCTGGGCCACCGCCACCTCCACCCTCCCCTCCCTGTCACCGGTGAGTCCCACGGGCTGGGGAGGGGTTTCCCCTCATCCCTTTGGGATGAAGAGCCGGAGCTGGTGCGGGAATGCTCCTCCTGACCCGGGATTTCCCGCAGGTCCGGAGTCGGTCGCTGAGTTTCAGCGAACCCCAAGCGCCGACGCCGGTGCTCAAATCCCACCTGATCGTCGCCTCCCCACCCAGGGCGTCCGTGGGCACCAGGTGAGCATCCCAGAGCCTGGAAAACCCTTGGATCCGCCAGCCACGAGTGGATAAATATCCCTTCTCCTCCCGTTTCCCTCCAGGAAAGTCCGCGGCGAAGCCAAGAAGTGCCGGAAGGTTTACGGCATCGAGCACCGGGACCAGTGGTGCACGGCCTGCCGGTGGAAAAAGGCCTGCCAGCGCTTCCTGGACTGATCCTGGCACCCTGGTGCCTCATCCCATTCCTGCTCCTGCCCGGGAGCGCCGGAATTCCTCACTGCTGCATCCAGGGAAAACCCGGAGGGACCTCGGGAGGCGCCTCCGGAGCGGCGTGTGGATCCCTCCTGTTTGTTGTACGTCGGGGTCGCTCTTTTCTAACAGGGAAAAAAATCCCCTTTTCCACCTTTTTTTGGGTTTTGAAACGTGAGGCTTTCCCTTTGTACGGGGAAAAGTGGGATTGGGAGTGGGGGGAGTTGGTTCCTCGGGGTTTGGGGCTTCCTGCAATTCCAGGATCGGCTGGAAAAATCTCCTGGACTCTGGCTGGGGTGGGGTTTTGAGGCAGCTTCCCGAGTTTTTGGCTTCCTGAAAAAGTGCAAATCCCTCGTGTCCTTTAAGGAAAGGGTCAGGAACAAGTGTAGCTTTAAAAAAGAAAATGCCACAAGGAATTTGGGAGCGGATTTTGGGAGCAGGAGTTGGAAGTTCCTGTCCCTGTGTGGATGCTCAGGTCACATCACACCTGTAGGTGATTCCAGGCGTTGGATTTTGGAGGAATTCAGGGGCAAAAAACCATCCCAAAACATTTTAATCAGGAAAACTGTGGGAGTTTTTAGGGCAAAACGTGGTTTTCCCCTCATTCCAGGCTTTGGGAATCTGTTCAGCTCCATGAAAAATCTCCATCGGGGCCCTTTCCATATCCTTCAAAACCAACAATTTGGGGGTTAATTAATGATTCCAGCAGCTGGAAGGACTGGGAAGGGTTTTCCTTTGGCATCCCAGTTCACTGGAATGCTTCCTTATGGAATCATGGAATGGTTTGGGTTGGAAGGGACCTTAAAGCTCATCCAGCTCCAAACCTTTCCTCTGGAATCCCACAGAGCCTGGTGGGAATCTCATCCCTGGATGCAGCTTAGCCTGGCCTGGTTTTAAGGATTTTAAGGATAATTTTTCCAATATTTCTCCCAGATCTCCGTGGTTTTGGAGGGATCAGCATCCAGAGACACATCCCGGTGTTTCCCATGTTTTTGGGTATTTTTTGGGGTGTTATTTTGTAATTTTGTACATGTAGCAGTTTTGTCTTCCCACAGCCTGATCTTCCCTGCTGGAATATTTTGTTGGATACATATTTTGTTGGATACAAAACCTGGCTGCTGGAAAGCATGAGCTTTCCATGGGCAGGAGTTACATCCCTGAGGGAATCTGGACAATCCCAGCTCAAATCCCACAGGAGGAAAGAGGATTTTGCTCCTTGAGAGCTGCTCCTTCATTCTCCCATCCCTCCTGGATCACACCTTTGGGAGCAAAACATTGGGAAAAGCCTTTTCCTTTCCCTCCAGCAGGTTCCTGGGTTGGGTTTTATGGCAAAAAATGACTTTTTTTTTAATATAAAAATCACCATTTTCCAACCTCCAACGTTTGCTGGTGTCACCCATCCTGTGTCACCTCGGGAAGCTCAGCCTGTTTTCAGGGAAGGGCCCTTTGGAGTTGGGATTCTGCCAGGTTTTAATGGAATTCATGCACAGCACCTCAGTTTTTAAATATTAAAAAAAAAAAGAGGCTCAAAGAGCACGAAAGGGGAAAAAAAAAAGGAAAAAAAAAATTCCTGCTTTCCTTGAACCTTGTGCCTTTATCCCTGTCATTCCAAGATTCCCCCCAGGCAGGGCTGGAGATTTTACTCCTTGTTTTTTGTGCCCTTTCCTGCCCCAAATGGATCCGGACACGGCTCAGCTCCCGCTGCTCCCAGCTCAGGAATCAGGGAATCAAACCAAGCCATTGGGATGAGCCTTATCCCTGCCCTGGGAGAGGCTCATCCCGACCTTTCCCAGCATGGATCTGCCTCAGAGACCTGGGGTTTCACTGCAGGGAGCTCAGGTGTCCAAAAACAAAACAAAAATAACTCTTTTTCTATTAAAATGCTCTTTTTTTAAAATGATATATGTATAAAATAAAGGAAAAAAGTCTTGGCTGTGGAGCAGGTGTTCCCGGGTGATCCGGGGGCTGATGGGAATGTCCCAGTCCAGGCAGCCTTCCCTTTTCCCTGTTCCCTTTCCCTGTTCCCTTTTCCCTGTTCCCTTTCCCTGTTCCCTTTTCCCTGTTCTCTTTTCCCTGTTCCCTTTTCCCTGTTCCCTTTTCCCTGTTCCCTTTTCCCTGTTCCCTTTTCCCTTTCCCTTTTCCCTTTCGCTTTTCCCTTTCGCTTTTCCCTTTTCCTTTTCCCTTTTGCTTTTCCCTTCCCTTTTCCCTTTTCATTTTCCCTTGTCCCCTTTCCCTTTTCCCTTGTCCCTTTTCTCTTTCCCTCCCAAACTTTGGTTACCACACCCTTCCTTTCCTTCCCCAACCTTTCCTTTCCTTCCCAAACTTTTCATTCCCAGGCTTTTCCTTTCCTTCCCAAACCTTTCCTTTCCTTCCCAAA
>WEIV01004013.1:21319-34791 GCA_013390005.1 Calyptomena viridis
TCCTGCCAGGGGTCAGCAGGGAGGTCGCGGGGCTGCAGGGACGCTCGGCTGGCAGCGGCACACAGCTCCCAGGTGGCCCGTGGCACGGCCTCGCCCTCGCATTCCAGGATGCAGATCTGTGTGGGAGACACCGGGATGGGTATCAGGTGGGGCTTGGGGACTCACAGGATTGGGGAATCTCAGTGGTGTTCCCCGAGTTGAGGAATTGTAGAATGGGTTGGGTTGGGTTGGGTTGNNGGTTGGATCGGATTGGGTTGGGTGGGGTTGGGTTGGGTTGAGTTGGTCTGAGTTGGGTTGGATTGGATTTGGTTGGATTGGATTGGGTTGGGTTGAGTTGGGTTGGGCTGGTCTGAGTTGGGTTGGGTTTAGAGGGAGCTTAAAGGTCATTGGCAAACACCAGGTGCTCTGGCAACTCCCAGCTTCCAGCCCATCCAGCTGTGCAACCCATTGGAAGACACCCATGGAAAGGTGCCGGCAGCTCATCAGCCCTTACCTGGGGGTCCCTTCCCAAAACCCCTTCCTGGGCCCCTGGAGGAAGCCCAGGAGATGGAGGTGGAGATGCTGGGAAGTCATGGCAGAGCTCAGCACCTCTTTTCTGACCTTCCCTAGACAGGCTCTTCTCCTTGATGGACACATTCCATGTGTCCATGGAATTCCATGCTCCTGCTCCACCACTCCATGCATGCTGTGCTGGGTCCTTTCACGTGGGAAAGGGATGGTGGAAGTGGGAAAGGATGGCAGGGGTGGGAAAGGATGGCAGAAGTGGGAAGGGATGGTGGAAGTGGGAAAGGATGGTGGAAGTGGGATGGGATGGCAGAGGTGGAAAACGATGGTGCAAGTGGGAAGGGAAGGTGGAGGTGGGAAGGGATGGCAGAGGTGGAAAAGGATGACAGAGGTGGGAAGGGACCTCTGGCCTGTTCCCATGGCATGTGCCACTGCCTGGCACTGTTCCTCCCTGGGGACAGAACTTTTCTCCTTGTTGATCTTCACAAGGTTCCAACCATCCAGTTTCTCCAGGCTGGGAATGTTCCTCTGGATGGCAGCACCACCCTGTGCTCTTCCCCCCGGCTCTGCATCATCTGCTAATTGCTGCCACGTTATCCTGGTCATTAACGAAGACGTCACAGTCCTCCAGGTCTCTCCAGCCATTTATCCACCTGTCCCACAGCTCCTCATCCATGAGGACGTCACGGGGGACAGTCACACCCTGATGGAGGTCAGGTTGTGTCACTGCACGATTCCAGGGGCTTGGCCAAGCTCCATAAATCCATGCTGGCTGTTCCAATGACCTTCTTATCCTTCACACCTTTGGGAACGCTTTGTGGGATGGTGTGTTCCAGTGTCTTCCCAAGGATTGAGGTGAGGCCACCTGGAGCTTCCCGGATCCTCCTTCACACCTTCCTCCAAGGCAGGTGTGGCAGCTGCCTCCTCCCAGCTCCCAGGAATCCACTGCCCTCTCCACATCCCTTCAAAGGTCGACAGTGGGAGCATCACCGAGAGGTGTTTCCTCGGCACCCGGGGGTGCATCCCAGCATGTTTGTGTCTTATCCCTTTCCAAGACTCATCCGTAAAAACCAAACACAGACCCAGCACTGCCCTGAGTGTGCCGGTGCCACCAAAACTGGCACCCAGGGAAAACCATCCAGAGGAAAATCGTAGAGGAATCAAACCAAATTAATACCCAAGGTTACCGTGGCTGGAGGGCCCAGAAGGGAAGGGATGTCCATCCTCATGTGGAATTGTCTCCATCCCACTTTTAGATTCATGGTGGGCTCGTTTAAACACCCAACACCAACTGGGGGATCCCACGTTGGAGAACGTCGGTGAGTCTTGTTGCTACAGTCTTTGCAAAAACTCTCCTGACCTTGGAATCATGAACTTTCCCAAGTGGGAGGTGCCACAGGTCCCAGCATGATCCCTCAGGGCTCTGCAGCACTTGGCTCTTCCCATTCCCGAGGGCAGCCAAGCTCTTCCACAAAAACCAAAGGAAAATTAATTGTCCCCAAGGGAGGTGGTGACGAGGGTCTTGTAGGCTGGGACACCTCCAAGGGGCCTTGTGGAGGCACCAAGGGCATCCTGTGCTGAGCCAGGGTCCTGTCCTGGGCCTTCCAAGGCTTTGCCAGGGCCTGTGGATGATGAAAAGTGATGGATCACATGCAGGGAACATCCAATCTTCAGTTGGCATTGGCGGTGCCTCCGTGGCTTTGTGCCATCCCTGGATGACTTCAGGCACCGGGACGTAGGTGATTCATCCACATCTGGAACACCAGCTCCATCAGCTGGTCCCTGTCCTGCCGTGGCATCTGCAATCCCTGTAATTTCAGCGGGATCTCCTGCTCCTACGGATCATCCGTGTCGCTGATGGGACTTCCTTGGTCGTTGCTTTGGAAACGGTGGACGGTTGTATCCAACCCCACCATGATGCTTCTTCCAGCTGAAACTGGGCCTCGAAAGACCCCAAATTCCTCTGCTCCTGGATCAAGCCAATCTTGCTTTGGGATACGACATCTCATGGGATCCGTGAGCCGCCAACCATCTCGTCTCCTCTTGGGGAAGACGGAGCAAAACCAGGGTGGTCGTTCCCCAAAATTTGGTGGCAGTGACGTGCCAGGAAAGGGGTGGCACTGCAGTGGCTCTGGCAGCTCCACAGGGCCTGGAAGTTTTTGGTTCTCCCTGGTTTTGGAGGGGGACATTTCCCAGCCTTGGGGGACTCATGAGCTGCCGGCTCCTTTTGGGGGGGGATGTCTCAACCCACTGTGATTTATCATCAGTGGACAAGTGGAAGAGGGAAAGGTGATGGATAATTCCCCCGGGATGGAGAGGGAACAGGAGGGAAAGAAACGCTGCCGACCAGGACACGGCCACGGCTCAGTGGAGGGGAAAAGAAAGCATTAGGGGCTGGAAAAAACCCAAACTGCTATTTAATGGCTCTTTCCATGCACTGCAGGAGGCAAATCAAGACCGAGAGGAGCTGTCGGTGCCCTGGAACACCGCGGATCACCAGCTGCTCCCACCCGGGTGGGGCTCAGAGGGGGATTTGGGGGCTCCTTGGAGGATGGCGTGGGGATCTGGGGTGGGCATAGGTGGGGCAGCAATGCCACAAGCCGTGGGGGCTGGGGATGCTCGGGATTTTGGGACATTCTTCAGGCCGTTATCCCCATCATCCCACTGCGGGTCTGAGTCCTCCCTTGGGATCACCCTGTGGCGGGCGCAGGGGGGACAGTGGCAGCAGTGGCACCTCCCCTCAAAGTTTGTCACCGACCAGCAGCCAAAGCCCCCCCAGCGCCAGCACAGGCAGGAGGGATCCCCCCAGCACGGCTCGATCCTGCGGGACTTACGAGGACGTCGAAGCTGTCCCGGTAGAGCTGGCGGTCGCAGTGCAGACAGTCCCCCCGGCAGTCCCCCCGTGCCCGGGCGAAGAGGCAGAGCAGCAGCAGGTCCCAGAGCACAGCCCTCATGGTGGCACCGGCACCGGCAGCGGCTGCGACACACACACAGCCCCGTCACACCGGGAATTCCCGCCGGGAATGCGCCCCTTCGCAGCCCTCCCGCTGTCCCGCCCGCGGATGATCCTTTCGGGAAAGGAGCGCGACCTCCCCCCAAAACAGAGCCGGTGTGTCCCGGGTTAATTTTTTCCGGGCTATCTCATGGCACGGGGCCCGGATGGGGTTTATTTTAGCAGGTGGACGTGTCGGGGCAGCACGTCCCCAGCTGTCCCCTGAGCAGGGCACTCCTTATCCCGGCACCGCCGGAGCCGGGAGAGGATGTCCCGTTCCAGTTTTCCTTCCTGGGTGTGTTTTTGGGGTGTTCCCACCCCTGTTCCTATGTTGGGAGCGTTCAGCCCTTGCTGCCGGCGGGGATTGCCGGGATCTGAGCCCACCCGGTGCGGAGCAGTGAAGCCAATTCCCACAGAATCCCTGTGTCCCGTCCAGCTTTGCCAACATTAGTGACAGGCAAGTGATTAAGTGACACGAGCAAGGCCAATTCCTGGAGGTTTAGCCCGATGGACACCTGCAAACAGGAAGGTTGGTCCTCCCATCCTGCCGGGAAAAGGGATCCAACATCCCTGTGGTCCTTGGGAGCCGGTCCCGGTGCTGTGGGGCACCAGGTTTTTGGGATAATGGGGGGATAAGGTGGAAGTGACGGAGAGGAGCAGGTCGGGGATGTGAAGTTTGGTGGCACCGAGGTCACTCCATGCTGGAACAGCACCCAGAAAACCCTGGATCGGGGTGCTGGGAAGACCCAGGTGTTGCTCCAGCAGCATTCCAGGCTGGGAAGAGGGTCCCCATTTATTTCCTACCCCTCCAAGGACATCCCCACTCCTTCCAACGGGAAGGCAGAGCATCTTCCCGGGTCCCTGCGTGGCATGACGGTCACCTTTTGTCCCTGCCAGCCGGGCGGTGACACAGAGCCTGGCAGCTCCCAGTTGTCATTTGCTGGAGGGTCCAAGGGGAAGCTGATAAGGAGCGGGAATTAAGGCTTAATCTTCACCGAGTCATTAAAACCGGCTGGCGGCTGAGTCAGAGCCTTGGCAGGAAGCTCCCAGGAGAGGGCAAAACCCCCCGGAAAAAAATCCCTCAGCCCCAAAACTGGGGTCTCCAGAGGCAGGGAAGGGACTGGAAGCCACCCCCCGGCCCTTCCCCCATGTCCCCAAGAGACTCCAAGTCCAATGTCCTGGGAAAAGCGGGTCACATCTGGCTGCGGAGGAGGCGCCGAGATTACGGCTCGGCTTTTCTTCCCGGTTAATTGAAAGATGTTATCGGGCGGGCGGGATGCCGTGCCCTGCCAGCATTCCCGGCCGGCCGGGGCTGGGAAAGAGGGAAACGACACCCGCATCCCCAAAATTAAATCAACCCGTTAAAAGGGAAAGATCGAGTGCGGCGGATTTTTTTCCTTGCTCCCACCTTTGGAAGCGTTGGGTGGGGGGGTGGCGGCGGCACAAAGCCCCTTCCTGAGTTTCACAGCCACAAATCCATGTGAAAAAGAGGGATGCCTTTCACCTCGTTTCCCTCAATTTTTCCGTTTTCCCCATTTTTTCCTATTTCCCCCATTTTCCCCCCATTCTTTCGCATTTTTTCTCATTTTTTTTCCCAATTTTTCACCATTTTAAAGATATTTTTTCCTCTGGGAAAACCGAACCTGGGCCCTCTTTCCCAAGGGATGCCCACTGCCCTCGTGTCTGGCAATGCCATCGACCCCCACAAAGGATGTCACAGCCACACCGAGGCTGTTCCTGGCCACAAACCTTCCTCTTCCTCCCTAAAAACTAAATCCATCCATCCCGGAGGGGTGTGTCAGGATACAGCCACTCCATCCCTGCTGCTCCAGGGCTGCCCCAGGGATGAATCCTGTGGAGTTTTCGATCCAGTCCAATTACCCTCATTCATATTTGGGGGGAAAAAAAGGAGTTTTTTCCCCCCTGGAAATCCAGCCTGCGGTTCAGAGAACAGCGGGATCTGGTTATCCACCAGGACAGGAGGCTTTTATTTATTGCTCCGGGTTGGGATGATGTGGGAGACGCTGCCATATCAAAGGGCGGATTCGGGAGGGATGTGGGATGTGGATAACCCGGGGAGAAGAGGTGGAATGGGAAGCAGGTGCTCGCTGAGATGGGATTTATTCGCTTCATTTGATGTGATTTGGGTTGGGAGCTCGAGGGCAGAGCCGGGGAGATGCTCCCTGCCTTTCCCTAGGGATTCTCCATCCCCTTTTCCCATGGGAGGTGCAAACCACAGGGGTTCTCCCAACAGCAGGATCGCCATCCTTCCCCAACCAGGGGGTTAAAGGCAGGGATGCTCCAGCTTTCCCGGCTCGGGATCATTCCCACCACGTGGGGAGCACATCCCAGAGCTCCTCACTTCCCACACCTGGAGCTAAACCATCCCCAGCTCATTTTACCCTCCTCATTCCCACCCTTCCCAAAGCCAAGGCCTGATCCAGAGGGCGAGAGGGATGCGACCAGGCAGGATCCAGCCCCACTGGGAACCAGCATGGAAGGAGTCAAAGCCTTTTCCAGTCAAAAAAGCACAATATTGTCCAACAGTGTCCCCCACTGGCACTGGATAAACCACTTCCCTGCTCCCCCAAATCCTGGCCAAGGCACGGCTTTGTGCCTGCAGCTTTTGGGGGGATTTTTAGGGAGAAGAGGAGGGATTTGGGAATGGGGGGGGGGTTGGCTACAGATGCCGAGTGCTCGGCGGAAAAATAAGCGTTTCCTTTTTTCGGTGCCCCTCAATCAGGTAATTGGCCATAATTGGCCAAAATTAGATGCCGTGATGTGACTGTAAAAACAGATGTGGGCTGGAAAGGCTGGAAAAGGCTGCTTGGAGGTAAAGAAACCTCGGGAAGAACATTTCTCCCCTCATCCCTGTGTCTCAGCCGTTCATTCCTGCTTTTTAGGGGCGATGAAAATAGACAAAGCAACAACAAAAAAAATTTTTTAAATATCCCATTTTCATCCTTTTGGGGATTTTAGGGTGGGGGAAAAGGGGATGGCTCCAAGGTGGGCATCTCCCAGAGATCCCGTGGTGAGCCCGGAGAAGTCCTGGCTGGAAGAAGAATGGGTAGGAATATGGAATAGGGGAAGTCGTGGCGCGGTGGCTCCCGAAAAAAAAAATCCCTGCAAAAATCCTACCTATCCCAAAAGATCCCACCATCACCCCACGAGCTTCCCCCCTTCTTCTGGCCGACTCTTGTTGCATCCCTCCGGCTCCACTCCGGCCGATTTCGGGGCTGGATAGTGAAACTTTTCCTCTCTTGGCATCCAAGGGATGGATTCCTGCCTCCGGGATGGCATTCCATGCACCCCTTAGCGAGGAGGGGGATATCCACCCGTGATTCCGAGCGTGGCCGGAGCATCCCTGAATTCATCCCAAAGCCCCCCCCGGGATGGGAATGGAAGCGGAATTCCTACCTGCAGTGTGCTGTCGGCTGCCGGCTCCTCGGATCCGTGACTTCTCCGGAGCCTGTGGCTGGGTGGTGTGTATATATAGACGGTGTACACACGATTCCCACACCTCCTTCCCGGACACGTGCGTCGCTGAGCCCACCCCCGGGGGCTGCCGGCACAGGGATGCGCCAGCCGGGGACCAGGGATGTGCCTCCATCCCCCGCTCCCGCATCCCGCATCCCGCAGCCCTCCCTCCTCCCCAAATCCAGGGGGCAGCCCCCGAAGAGGGGGAGGAAGGCGGCCTCGTGCTCAGGGAAAAGCGAGAATCCCAGGAATGCTTGGGCTGGAGGATGGGGGTGTGAAGCCGGTGGTCCCAGGTCTGGGGGGGGGTCACGAGGATCCGAAGGTTCCGGAGGTTGGAATCACCCCCAGACCCCTGTGACAGCCCCAAGGCCCTTCCAAGAGGGAATTTTCTCCCTCTCAGACCCCGGGATGAGGCAAAGGGGGGGGGTCTCCAGCCCCATTCCCACCCCGCTCCGGCAACTCCGTGCGGGTTCCGAGCGCGTCGCGCATGGATGGGAAGCGAGGGTGGGAATAATTGATTTGGGATTCGGCGGATGATGAAGTGGGGGAGCAGAAAATTCCAACTTTCCATTTCACGGATGACGGAAGCCGAGCACCTCAGGAAGCAGAGAGCTGGATCCGACCGCTCCGGCCCCGGGAATAAACGCTGCTTTTGCCTTGGAAAGGCCAAATCCATGTTGACCTTCAGCAAAGCAGCAGCTTCCCGGGTTTTTTTCCACATTTAGGTGGGAATTCACGGAGCCAGGACCCCCCAAGCACCTCTCCCTGCCCCACCTCGGCAGTTAAATAATAAATTTGGCCGTGGCACTGCGATCCTATCTTGGTAATTCCCTGTAATGATTTCCTGGGAAAGGCTGGAGATGAGAGGAAAATGTTTTTCCGCCCGGATATGGCCGTTCCATAGTTGCATTTATGCCCCCAGGTGAGACCACCTGGGATGTGCTGGCGCTTGAAGAGGAGTAAAAAACCTCCAGAAATTAAGGAAAATGCCCCAAAGTGATGACATGACACCATGGGAGGGGTTGGTGGCGCTGGGGGCATCCTGGACTTGGGATGTTTTAGGGAAAAATAGGGATGGTGAGACCCGCTGTGCCAACCCCCACGGGCAGCCTGGTTCCCCAGGAGGCTGAAACACATTTCATTTTAATAAACAGACTTTCTATTTTTTTTTTTTCGTCTCAAAAATCTATTTTTAATAGATATTTTGCTTCAGTCTTTCCTGAACCACCCGGATTTCTCAATATTCCCTGGCTCCCACACCAAGCGGAGCAGCAGCTGAGCCGGACTGAGGAGCCTTTGTGCTTCTTTTGTCCTTTCCTGGGATAATTTTCCAACCTCTCAGGGCTTCATTCCCCCCACAGCCCCCCAGAATAGTCATTTTTTTGGTGTTTATCACCGTTGCTTTTTCTCCATGAATTTTCCAAAGGGATTTGCCTCCACGGCTCCGTGTTTGCGCCGGTGACGATGATGCCGTTGATGTGGCAGCAAATGACATCGGGGTGACGTCACTTATGGTCTTGCTAATTAACAGAGGGATGATTGACAGCTAAAATGCCCAAACCCAGCGTGTTAAACGGGAGAAACACCCGTTTTTTCCCGCATTCCCACGTTTTTCCATGTCCGTGTGGGGCACCGACAGCTGTTGGCACTACCGGGATTGGGAGCTGGGACAAGCGACCCCTTGTAAATTAGGAGAGAAAATATAAATGTAAAGTGGTTTTAAAGGGTTTTTTGGGTGTTTGTGTCCCAAAGTTGGGTCCGAGAGGGCGTTTTCCTGCCCGGGAAGCGCATCCCTGGTGAGGAGGAGCGGGAGGAGTGGAAGTGACAGGCAATTAGCAGGGAAAAGCAACGATCCTTTTCAGGAGGAGGACATAAAGCAGATGGGATCTGGCACGAGGGAAACATGGAGAGGACTCCAAAGCTGCCAGGAGGACGCGGGAGCTGGAAAACTCGGGAGCCGGGAAGTCGCGTTGTTCCCGTGGTTTTGTGGATCCCTAAAATTTTGCAGCAGGAGAGGGGGGAAGGATGTACCTGAGCCTGTGTGATGCTCCTTTTGGATCTTGCCTGATTGATTTCTGGATTAATTCGGGGATTTTATAGGGAAGGAAAACATCCCTCTGAGTATCATCTCCTGTCCTGGTCCCTCTTTGGGAATCCCTGGCCAGGAATGACCCCCTGGAGCACCACATTCCCTCCTGGCCCCTGCTCAGGTACCACCAGCCAGGAGGTGATTTTCCAGGAGTTTTCCAAGAATCCGGTGGTTGATTCCATGGGATGAGGATGTGTGAGGAAGGTTCAAGCCAGTTGTGCGTCCCTGGATGGGCAGGGAGGTGGGACAGTCACACTCTGCCTCCTCCAGGAGTTGGAAGAGCTTGGGAAGGGGCTGGAAGGGCAGCAGGAGGGTGTGATGGGATGGAAAACATCTTCCCATGAGGATGAAGCTCTTCGTGGACAAAGCAGCTCAAAATCCTCTGCCTGGTGTCCATGGGAATGTGGGAAACAGAGGCTTCACTGTGGGGCTCCAACAGGTCCTGAATCCCAGAATCGTTGAGGTGGGAAAAGATGTCCAAGGTCATGGAGTCAAGCTGTGCTTGATCCCACTTTGTCACAGCCCAGAGCACTGAGGGACATGTCCAGTCATTCCTTGGACACCTCCAGGGATGGGGACTCCAGCCCTGCCCTGGGCAGCCCATCCCAATGTTTCCCAGCCCTTTCCAGGCGGGAATTGTTCCCAAGATCCAAGTGTCCCTCCCCTGGCACAGCCCCAGGCCGTTCCCTCTCATCCCAGCCCTTGTTCCCTAGGAGCAGAGCCCCATCCCACCTGGCTCCCCCCTCCTGCCAGGGAATTCCAGAGAATTCCAGGTGCTCCTTGATCCCTCTTTTCCCCGGGCTGCGCCCCCCCAGCTCCCTCAGCCCCTTCCCAGCTCCGTTCCCTTCCCTGGACACGCTCCAGCCTCTCCATGGGTTGGAATGAGGGTCCCAGAGGTGCCCCCAGGGCTGGAGGTGCCCCAGCAGTGCCACCACAGGGGACAGTCACTGCCCTGGGCATGAAATGGGTCTGAGGGATTTGGGAGAAATCTTAAAAAAAACCTGGAAGTGGAGAGCAATCCCTTCCTGCACTTTGCAGGAAGCAGGAAAGAGGATATTCAGAAAATCCCGGGATGGTTTGGGTGGGAAGGGACTTAGAGCTGTTCCAGTTCCAACCCTGACACCTCCCACTATCCCAGGTGGCTCCAGCCTTTCCTGGGACACTTCCAGGGATCCAGGGGCAGCCACAGCTTCTCTGGGAAAGCTGTTCCTACAGGAGAAGAGGAATGAGATGGATTGAGCTTGAGGCAACATCTGAAAAGATCATAATTTCTTCTTAGACTGATTTTTTTGGGGAAAAACCTCTTGATTTAAGCAAGACTTAGACAAATCCCCTAAAAGAGCTTTGTAGAGGAGTGTTTTTAACCCATGGAATGGGAAGCATGGGCATATCCATAAACCTGTGTGTGCATCCAAAAACCACCTTGGGATCCTCTGGAAAATTGCTGCCCGAGGCTCCCTGCTCCCAAAAAACATCCGGGAGCAACCTCCAGGAATTTTATTGACGTCCAACCCCTGGGGCAGCACTTGGAAGACGGGAAGGACGATATTCCAGCCGTGTCCTCGCTCTTCCCTTTGGGACCGTGGCACCCCGTGGCTCCTCCTTTCCATGAAAAAACTCTTCCCTGGGGAAAAAAATCTGCTCTGCTCATCCCAGTCTGATGGATGGTGGCAGGGATGGGCTGGAAACCAGATTGGAGCTGGTGACTCACTTCCCACCAGAGGCTGTTTTGGGGGAGTTGTGTCCGTCCTTCCCGACATCCATCAGGTGGTTGGAAAACCCCCGGAGCCACTTCCGACAGCGCCGCGCTTCCGTGGGGCGGGAAAATGAGTTTTCACCCTAATTGGATCTTTTCCTCTCTCTTTTCTTGCATCCTCTATCCCTGTTATCCTGTGCTGGGGATGAGGATGGAGCTTTGGTATCCGGATCCCGCTGTGTCCCTCCTGGATGATGATGGGATGTGATGGAGCGGCTTTTCCCGGGATGGGGGATAATCAGTGAGGAGATTTCCAGCTTTTAGACATTGAGATGGAGCTGATACCGACCCTGAAACACCATCCAGAGCCATTCCCTGAGGGAATCTGGGGCAGGATTTGGGATTCGAGTGTCAGGGATGGCTCTGAGCCCACAGCACCACATGGATCCATCCTTGTGCTGCCTCCATCCGGGATCACACCGGGAAAAAAAGCTGGAAGTTTAATAAAAGAGGCCCAGCAATCAATAAAAAATCGGGGTTTTCTTTGTTCAGCAGCAACTCCATCTCTCCTCCTTTCCAGCCTCGTTCCCTCCGCCCTCCCCGTCATTCCCAGTGAGAATTCCAGTGGGAACCCTGGGTTGGGACCCAAAAATAACCCCCAAGCCTCGGTGTTTCAGTGTTTTGGGAAGTCACCCTGGGAATGTGCAGAGCCTGTTAATCCATTCCCACCCCTCCCAGTTTGGGATTAGTTTATCTTTGTTTGCTTGGATTGCTCCCTTAAAACCTTGTCCCCCAGCATTCCAGCACCTGGGATGGTGGATTTGCAGGGAGCTGGTGCTGGATGAGGGTGAGGAAGGACAGAGCTGCTGCTCCCCTGGGTCCTCTTGGTGATTAATTAATTAATTCTGGCCCAAATTTGAAATTAATGGTTGTGCCTGAGAGCAGGAGTGGGTTTGTGGGAAGTGCTGGAAAGGATGGGATGGTTCCTTCCCAAGGGATGGAGGGTTTGGAGAGGTTTGGGAAAGGCTGCACAGGCAGCGAAGTTCCAAAAAACTTGCTTTTTCCAGGATAAAAGCAGCGAGGTGGAAGGGGGAAGGAGGAGGGAAATTAAAATATCATCAAATGGCTCCATTTCCTGGTGGAATTGGGTCATTAAAAACGGGATTGTTCATTAATTTCCTCAGGCTTCCCAGAGGACCGAGAGAGATGGGATATTGGGAAGGAGTTCCTGGCTGGGAGGGTGGTTGTGGCTGCCCCTGGATCCCTGGAAGTGTCCAAGGAAAGGTTGGAGCCACCTGGGATAGTGGGAGGTGTCGGGGTTGGGATGAATTGAACTTTCAGGTCCTTTCCCACCCAAACCATCCTGTGATTCCATGATTCCATGACTCTCTCACAGGTGTTTGGGGGCTGCTCCAGGACCCCGATTTGGGGGATGCAGGACCCGGGTGGGGTGGATACCCCAACAATTTCGGGAAATTGTATTTACAACATGTTTTTAATCATTGTGGCTAAACCAGAGCTGGGAAGCAAAGACAGGGAAGAGGCTGCATTTCCCTGCCTTCCCTATTTATCCCACCGCCGGGACAAAGGGAATGGGGGGGGGGTCACAGAGCAGCACCCCCGGCCACCCTGCCCGCTTAGCGACAAAGTTTGTCCTTAGCGCGCACCCGTCGCCCGCCGCAGAGGCTGCTGGGAATTGCAGTCCCTCCTTGGCGCCACCGCTGCGCACGCGCAGCACTCCCCCGGCGGGCGCCGCCGGAGCCGGTGGGAGGGGAGAGGCGCGTTCGCTGATTGGTTGGGACGCCGGCGGTGGGCGGGGAAGGAGAGCAGTGCCCTTTTGTCATTGGTTGTGAGGCGGGCGGTGGGAGGGGCTTGAGCCGTGGCGGGAATTTCGGCGGCGGGGAAGGAGGGGGAGGGGCAACGGCTGAGGGGAACCGGCTCCGGCTGAGGGACCGTCGGGTACGGTGGGAATGTCGGGGGTCGGGACGGCGGGACAGGGAAGGACCCTCAGGGAAGGGGTGCGAAAAGGGGCTCAGGTGCTGGGAAGAGCTGGGCTGAGGGGCTGGAGGAGGTGGGGAAGGAGTGGGAGGGAGAAGGAGGCTGGAGTGGGACGGGACTGGGGTCTGAGGTGGGGAAGGGAAGGAGCCTCAGGGAAGAAGTGGGGAAGGGGTGGGAAAAGGGGCTGAGGTGGCCAAGGGGTCTTGAAATGCTGGAAGAGCTGGAGCTGAGGGGCTGGAGGAGAAGGAGCTGAGGGGGAGAAGGAGGTTGGAGTGGGGAAGGGCAGGGGTCTGAGGTGGGGAAGGGAANAAGCTGGAGCTGAGGGGGAAAAGGAGGCTGGAGTGGGACAGGACAGGGGTCTGAGGTGGGGAAGAGAAGGAGCCTTAGGGAAGGGGTGGGAAAAGGGGCTCAGGTGGGGAAGGAAGGGGCTGAGGGAAGGAAGGGGGAGGTGGAAAAGGGGTTTGAGAAGAAGAAGGAGCCTTATGGAAGGAGCAGGGATCAGCAGGGACTGAGGGAAAAGGAAGGAGATGGGAATGGAAAAGGGGCCTGAGATGGGAAAGGAGCCTGGAGTGGGGTAGGGAAGGGGTCTGAGGTGGGGAAGGGAAGGAGCCTTAGAGAAGGGGTGAGGAAGAATTGGGAAAAGGGGCTGAGGTGGCCAAGGGGTCTTGAAATGCTGGAAAAGCTGGAGCTGAGGGGGAGAAGGAGGCTGGAGTGGG
>WEIV01004013.1:35049-53664 GCA_013390005.1 Calyptomena viridis
ATCAGCAGGGACTGAGGGAAAAGGAAGGAGATGGGAATGGAAAAGGGGCCTGAGATGGGAAAGGAACCTGGAGTGGGGAAGGGAAGGGGTGGGAAAAGGGGCTGAGGTGGGACAAGGGGGTCTTGAAATGCTGTGATGTGGGGAAGGGGTCTGACAGGGGATGCTGGAAAAGCTGGGCCTGGGGGGGTGGTGGAGGTGGGGAAGGGGCTTTGGGGGAATGGGAGAAGGAGCTGAGGTGGGTGGGGATGGAGCTGGGAAAGGGGTCTGGAGATACTGGGAAGAGCTGGGGCTGAGGGGGAGAAGGAGCCTGGATTGGGACAGGGATCTGAGGTGGGAAAGGGAAGGATCCTCAGGGAAGGAGTGGGACTGAGGGAACAGTGGAAGGGAGCGGGAGGTGGGGATGGGAAAAGGGTCTGAGGTGCCCAAGGGCACTTCCTTGGGATGGGAATGGGGGAAGGATGTGAGTTGGAAAACGGTCCTGGAGTGAGGAAGGAGGCTGGGATGGGGTGGGGAGGGAAAGGGAAGGGGCCTTAGTGAGATGCTGGGGCTGGAGGAGGTGGGGAAGGGCTTGGAGGGCAGTGGGATGGGGAAGGGAATGAGGTGGGGAGAGGGATAGGGGAGAGGGATTGAGGTGGGGAGGAATGGGGGTTATGCCTTGGGGCTGGGCAGTGGGGGGAGCTGGGGTTTGGAATGGGAAGCTGAGGGCTGGAGAGTCGGGAATAGGGTGGGAGAGGGCTGGGAGGGAAGAAGAAATATTTGGGAAAGGAGCACAGCTGGGGGATGGATTTTGGGGAGGGAGGGGAATTTGAAGGCAGCAGCAGGGAGGAGGTTTGAACAGGGAGGGGTTGAAGGATTGGGAAGGGAATATATAGGGCAGGAAAGCAGAAAATAATGTGGCTTTAGGGATAAATTTGGGATGGTACAGGGAGAAGGGAACTGGGGGGCTGAGGGGGGGATTGGAGGAGGGACAGGGAACCTGTACTAGGAAATTTAAATGAGGAATGACATGGGATGGGGGGTCTGGGGGTGGGACACGGAGCTGGATGTGCTGGGAAGTGCAGGATCAGCTCACGGAGGGGCTGGAAGTGCATAAGGAGCAGAACATGGAAGGAAATCAGGAGTGGAAGCGCAGGGACACGAAAATTTCCAAGGGGGAAAGATTTAGCGAGGAACTGGCACTTCTGGGGAGCTTCATTTATTTAAAAGTCAATTCTGGTCAAAGCTGTTCCCGGGAGGCCTCGTCTTCCCTTCCCTCCCTGCTCAGGGAACGTGTCTCCACAGCTCTTTGCCTTCCCTACCAAACTCCATCCCCCGTGGACAAATCGATGGCTCTTCCCGGGCGGTTGTATCCCACTGTGCAGCCGGGATTGTGCCGGATAACGTCTCCAAGTTACCATGGATATGGGCTTTCTCTTAACCCCCCGCCGGAGCCGCCGCTCCTCACGCGGCCGCGTCGTATCCCGCTCAAATCGACTCCGCTCGGAAGCGTTTCCCCGGGAAGCCGCTTTGTTTGGGAGGCTTGGAAAGCTTTTCTATCCTCTTTTCTCCCAGGTAACCTGTTCCCAGGTACCAGGCGGCCGCCATGAGCGGGAACGTTTCCCTGTGATATCCCGTTTCCCGGGCCGGAGCGAGGGATGGAATCCAAGTACAGCATCCTGCGGGAAGTGGGCCGGGGGAGTTACGGGGTGGTTTACGAAGCCCTCGCCAACGAGACCAAAAGGAAAGTCGCCGTGAAACGGATGCGCTGCCACGTCCCCGAAAACGTGGAGCTGGCCCTGCAGGAATTCCGGGCGCTCCAGAGCATCCAGCGGCGACACGACAACGTGATCCAGCTGGAGGAGTGCATCCTCCAGGACGGCCGCGCCTTCCATCCCTTGGGAAGCGGCAAATCCAGCGGCCACCTGCTGCTGGTGGAGACGTGCCTGAAGGGCCGGAGGTGCGCGGACCCGCGCTCCGCCTTCTCCCTGTGGTTCGTCATGGAATTCTGCGAGGGCGGGAACATGAGCGAGTTCCTGCTGTCGCGGGGCCCCGACGAGCGGCTCAACGGGAGCTTCATGAGGCAGCTGAGCGGCGCCGTGGCCTTCCTGCACCGCCACCACATCGTGCACAGGGACCTCAAGTCCGACAACATCCTCGTGGCCCAGCGCCGCGGCGGCCCCGTGGTCAAGGGGAGGGCCGGGAATGGACGCGGGGGTTGGTGGAGGGCGGGATGGCAGAGCCGGGAATGTGGAGGGGGGAGAGGAGGAGGATTCAGGGGGAGCTTGGAGCGCCTTCCAGAGGCTCCGGGAGGGCTGGAGGCAAAGGATGGAGGGACAGGACATAGGGAATGGCTTCCCACTGCCAGAGGGCAGGGACACGTGGGAGCTGGGCAAGGGATTCCTGCCTGGGCTGGAATTCCCAGAGAAGCTGCGGCTGCCCCTGGATCCCTGGCAGTGTCCAAGGAAAGCTTGGAGCCACCTGGGATAGTGGGAGCTGTCCCTGCCCGTGGAATGGGATGAGCTTTGAGGTCCCTACACAGGATCCATGAGGACACCTGGAGAAGAGAAGGATCCAGGGAGAGCTTGGAGCTCCTTCCAGAGCCTCAAGGAGCTCCAGGAGAGCTGGAGAGGGACTAGGGACAAGGGCTGGAGGGACGGGACACAGGGAATGGCTTCCCACTGCCAGAGGGCAGGGACACGTGGGAGCTGGGCAAGGGATTCCTGCCTGGGCTGGAATTCCCAGAGAAGCTGGGGCTGCCCCTGGATCCCTGGGAGTGTCCAAGGAAAGGTTGGAGCCACCTGGGATAATGGAAGGTGTCCCTGCCCGTGGCAGGGGTGGAATGGGATGAGATTTAACATCCCTTCCAAACCAAACATTCCATGATTCCACGATTCTGTGCTCACACAGCACAAGGAACGTTGGTAAATCTTGTGCTCCTTGTCCCAAACACATTCAGCACATCTGGGAGCAGCTGTGGCCTCTGTTTTCCAAGTGTTGGAAGGACACAGAGCCCCCAATCCCATGTTTCCATAACATCCCCCATCCAGTCCTTATCCTGGTGGGAGGAGCAGTTCAGTTGAATCCCGAGACTTCCCCTAGTTAGGACATGGAATAACACCTGAATTCCCAGTGGGATTTGAGCACACACTGGCAAATCCCATATTTCTCAACAGCTTTGCCTATTTTTTTCCCCCCATTCCAGGTGGCAGATTTTGGCCTCAGCAAAGTGTGTCAGGGAAAAGGGAATGTGAACAGGCACTGCTTCTCCTCCGCCTGTGGATCCAACTTTTTCATGGCTCCAGAAGTTTGGGAAGGTCACTACACTGCCAAGGCTGACATCTTTGCCCTTGGGATCATCTTCTGGGCTATGGTGGAAAGGGTCACATTCCGGGATGGGGACACGGAGAAGGAAGTGCTTGGTGAGGAGACAACACCCTCTTGTCCATGGATGTTCTGGATCCGTAGGGATCTTCCCAGAGGTGTTCTCCCAGGAATAGCACAGGGAAGCTGTGGCTGCCCCATCCCTGGAAGTGGCCAAGGAAAAGCTGGAGCAACGTGGGATAGTGGGAGGTGTCCCTACCCATGGAATGGGATGTTTTAAGCTCCTTTCCAACCCGAACCAGTCTGTAATTCCATGATATGCCTTGGATTTGGCTTTTCCCAGGAATTCACAAGCACCTTGCAAACAGAAAAACCCCAAATTTGGGGGTTTTGAGGGGCCTGGATTTTTAATTGACTGCAAAGAAACCTCTTTTCCCTCAGCATTCCATGCTCCTAATCCAGCTGCTTCCCATGCAGGATTATCCAGGATTCAAAGGTTCAGGAAAAATCACTTCCAAAATGGATTTGCTCCTTATTGTTGCTAAAGAATTGTGAGGAAAAAACCCACTTGGAGCTGTTGGTGAGGTGTTTAAAAGGCTTTCAAACCCAAATCCTCCCTGGAATTGTGCTTATGGATTCCTTGGCTTGGCATAACCAAGGGATGGGATCACTCGGAGCACCCAAAGAATATTCCAAGGAGCCAAATAATAAACTGGGAAAGGGGATTTTTATCTGAGTTTTCTCCCTGTTTAGAGTCCCCATGGCCTGTTTTCTCCCTTTCCTCTTCCCTCTAATTCCTTATATACAAAAATGCTTGGAATACTCGGTGCTAAATGATTCCAGAGCCTTGGAAAACCCTTGTGGAGAGAAGGGAATGCCAGTCATTCCCATTTGCATAAGAATTGGAGACATTTCCCAGGCTCTGAGCTCATCCCACACCTGCCTGTCTCCCTTTGAAAGGTTTAATTCCTCAAAGGAATTTCTATGGAGAAGCTCTTGCCTTTCCCTCTTAATTTTGATTCCTTTTGTTTTCACCTTCCAAGCAGTTCCAGCTGGAATTCTGCTCTTTAATTCCTTTAAAAAAGCCAGACCTTGATAAATGTTTCAGGTCCTTCCCACAGGAACAGGGAAATGGCAGCAGGAACAAATTCCAAGAGCTCCCACCAGCCTTTCCTATCCCTGCTTCCCAAACATTTGCTCTTTTCTTGGAGCAGGAACAGCTGGAGGGAACAAAGCTGGGCTTCCCTGCCTGGTTTTTGGAAATCATTCCCAACCACCAGCGAAATTATTTGGATCACCAGGAGCAATTTTACATTTCCCTTTTTCCAAGAAAAGTTGGCACAGGGGCTGCTCTTGGAATTGGGAATTGTTGGGATTTGCTGAGCAAATTTAACTCTCTCAGGCACAGTTTCCCCTCCAACTTCTGGAATTTCCAAGGGGGTGAAATGGATCTTAATGAGGGATTTTTCCAGTAGTTTTGTCCAGGTTTTTTGTGGATTCTCTTCCTGCCTAACTCGGCTCCTCCTCCATATCCAGGGATTTACATCTGCCAGGGCAAGGAGCTCATTCCCTTGGGAGAAGCACTGCTGGAAAATCCCAACCTGAAGCTGCAGATCCCTCTGAAGACCAAGAAATCCATGCCAGAGGATCTCTGCAAGCTCCTGCATGGAATGCTGGCTTTCAATCCCAAGGAAAGGCTGGATGCCTTCCAGCTGGAAGTCCAAATCCAGCAGATTTCCTACGGCAAAAAGCGCCAACGCTCCAATTCCTGAAAACCTTCAGGTGAGTGGCTTTTCCAGCTGCTCCCTGGCCATTCCCAGGGATTCCAGGGATTTTGGGAGAGCCCTCCAAATCAAACATGACCTGGAGCAGTTGGGAAAATTCCGGGATAAATAAACAAACCAGGAGAAAAGGCTTTGATTCCCGGGGAAAGGAATTCTGTTGGATTATGGCTTGGAAAGTGTTTCCTCTTTAATGGGGGTTTTTAACTAAAGAAAAGCTGAAAAGGGGGGAAAAATTAATGTATATTTGTGGTGATTGATTAATTAGTTTTAATTAAAGCACTGTCAGGGGCACCAGAGAGAACACCAGTTCCTCCTGAACCCTTTAACATCCTTGAAGGGTGGCTTGGAAAAGGTTGGGCTTGGAATTCTGCTGGGAAAAAAAGAAAAAGGATCCTAATCCTTGTGAGTTTTTGCTGGAAGTGGGAATGCCCAGAATTCAGGTTCTTGCAGCAGAGCAGTGGAAAGTTTCCAGGATTTTCCAGTCCTGTCTTCTGCTTCCCTGGGCATCACATCCTAAGATTTCCTGGATTATTTGGAACCAAAGGTGTGTCTGATCCTGTCTCTGAGCATCCTTTTATCTGGGAATGCCACATTCCCGGGAAGTTTAATGCTCCTGATCTTGTCCTTTAGGGAAAAATGTCCTTTTTGCCCATTCTGAGCTATTTTAGGGAGAAAATGGGACTTTTCACAGCTTCCCTTCCTGTCCAGCCTGGGTTGGTTGGTTCTTCCACGGCCAAATAATTCCCAGAGGAGCCTCTCCAGCATTTATTTAGTCTGGAAATATCCCTCCAGGATCACACCTCTCACTCCAGTCATTTGTATCCCAAAGCCCTTTTTTTTAGGGCTGGAGTTGCTCCAAATCGATCCCATTCCAGGTTCCAGCAGCTCCTTTTCCTCCCAGATGCATCTCCTGTTTCCTTTGGCATCTTCCTGCCCTTCCAGTGAGGATGAGCCTGGAAATTCCCTCATCCTTTTCCATAACTTTGATGCCTCCAGCTGTGTGTCATCAGCACTAATTGTGCCAAGGCCATTAGTGAAACCTTAATTAAACGACTCAGTTGCCGGTGCCAATCTTGATAAAACTCTACTCCAGCCTCTTTGTTTCCAAATTATCCCTTTCAGTTTTCCCTTGGGAATGGTTGGCTGCCTCACATCTTCCTTTTGGCTCATCCCAGTGTCCCGTTTATCCAGTGGATCTGCATCCAATTCTTTTCCTGGAGTCTCAGTGGGAGAGATCAGCCTTTCTTTTTAAGTGGAAAAATCAGATTTATTGCTGAAAGGAGCAGTTAAGTCTGGTAGGATCTGCATTCCCAAGGATTCCCACCTGGAATACCGTGGCAGCAGCAGCACCACTAGCTGGCAGGCCAGTCCTGGAGGAATTTCCATGGATCAAGAGTGGGCAAAAGGCTCTGGAAGCACAGTTCTGTTCCCTTTTTCCTTGGGAAACTGCTGTATCCCAATCCCCTTCCTTAAACACCAGTTCCTGGATGCTTCCCTGCAGGAAAGAGTGGGTTCATATCCCACTTTCCTGGTGGAAAATCAGGAGCAGCCGGGATGCTGCCAATGGCTTCAGGCTTCCAGAGGGCAGGGATTGATGGGATACTGGGAAGGAATTCCTGGCTGGGAGCGTGGGAAGGGCTGGAATTCCCAGAGAAGCTGTGGCTGCCTCTGGATCCCTGGAAGTGTCCCAGGCCAAGCTTGGAGCCAACCTGGAATAGTGGAAAAAGTCAGGATTGGAATGGGATGAGCTTTAATATCCCTTCAACCCAAACCATCCTGGCATTCCATGATTAAAATCCCACCCAAATGATTTTCCTTTCACGGATTCGAAGGCCAGGACATGGATCCAGCCTGGGATTTTTCCCAAGGGAAGCTCATGGATCTGCCCTGGGCTCTTCCCTAAGTGTCCATGTGCCTTTGGAATCCCACACTGGTCCAGGGGACATTTGATATTGGCCAAAAAAATGGTTTATTTTGCCCCTTTTGCTGTGTTTCCTTTGCAGGGATCGTGTCCCACCGGGATCTGGAAGCCTTGGAGGTGCCCAACAACTCTTGCCTTCCTCTGGAATTGTGTCCATCAGAAAACCAGGACAACTTCCAGATTTCCCAGACGGTTTTCTTTAGATGGACAAACCCTTTATTTATTTGTACAGTAATTTTAAGAGGAGAACTACCAAAAAAAAAGTCTATTTTATCCCAACCTTTTGTGTTTTCATCCTTGTTTTCCTCGGTGTAGGGAATACACCTTTCCCAGAGAACAGCTGGGAGGGAATTCCTGGATTTTCCCTTTTAAAAGCACTTTTTTGTTGCTGCTCTTCCCAAGGATGGCAAAGAAACGTGGAAAAACCACCTGGAAATTGGCTTCTCCTCCCCATCCCAGCTTTTCCAGCCCTGGATTCCCTCTGCTAATTCCATGTCTCCCCTCCTTGGCACAGGATTTAACTTTGGGGAGGTTTGACTGGAGTTTTTCCTGGGTTTAACCTGGAAAAGTTGGAGCAGGACCCAAAACTGGCTTTTCCTTCCCAGTGGTTTTGAATATTCCAGACGAACCGAAAAGCTTTCCTAAAATAAATCCCAGGAATGTCAGGGGAATTCTGCTTCCTGCTCTGCTGGCTGCTTGTGCCAGCTCTTCCCACTGGGAAAAGAGAAGGATTGGACTGGAATCTTCCCAGGTAAATGGGGAGACCAGTTTGCACCTTGTTGGGAAAAATAACTGGGATGTGTCTGTGAACTGTTGTTTTCCTTGAGGAGCCTGGAAAAGGTTCTTCCCGAGCTTTTCCAGGCAGGGTGAGGTGGTGCCTGCCCTTCAGGGATAACCTCATTCCAGAGGAAAGGAATAACAGCCCCCAAAGGATGCAGAGGACAGAAATACCGATATTTTTAACCAAAATATAGATATTTTTCCCCCCGTCCTGTTGCACTGAGGTTGGGGTTGCAACGGACCAGACTCTGCTGGAATCTGAATCCATGGAATTTCTTCCTTCCATGACTTTATCCAGACTCTCCACTGCCTTCCCTCAGGCTGGAAAATCCCTTTATCCTGCCCAAACAAGCACTATCCAGCCCCAATCCCAGGAACAGGAAACAAAGGGATCCCTTGATGGGCTTTATCCCTGGAAAGAGCACAATCCTGGAATTCTGGGAATCACACCATGGGCTTTTCCCCTTTGCTTTGCCATCCCAAATTAAGATTTCTCCGTCCTCTTTCCCATCCTGTATCCACAACTTCCACCTCAGGTCTGTTTTTTCTGGAATACTGATGGGATTGCACACCCTGACCACACAGGGAAAAATTCCAGGCCACAGGAATGGCTGTTTACTCCTTTTCCTCCTTGTTTTTCCGTGCTGGGCTCGTCCCCTCACAGCTCCTGGATATTTTTGTTTGGTCTCTACATTTGTTTTAAATTCCTGGAAATTCTGTATTTTATAAATGAATAAAATCCTGTTGTTTTTTTTTGTTTTTAACTTAAAAACTGCAGAAATTCCAAGCAGCTCTTTGGAATTCCATGGGACACCTCTGGATTTTTTGGTTGTTTTTCCTAAGTTAGTTTCACTCCAATACCTTGGGAATTGGTAAATGAACACATCCAATGACAACCTGGAATTTGGGAGGGTAATTCTTAGGGAAAGAATCCCTGGATGCTGGAGCTCCCTGAAAACCTGCTCCGGAGTCAGGAGGGATTTAAGGATGAAGGAATGGGATAAAATGGGATAGGAAATGATTCCATGGATTTCTCCCCTTTCAACATTAATAACAAAGAGCTGAGGGGGAAAAAAAAAACCAGAAAAAACATGGAGTTTGTCAAACTCCATTTGTGAATGGGGCTTGGGAAGCTGCTTAAATCCTGGAATTTGGAGGCAGTTTTAATTCCAGCTGCTGTGGGAGACAAGGATGCCACTCCTTCCTCATCCCAAATCCCAAATATTGCTGCCCATGGCTGGGACTTGGTGACAACCAACCCTTGGGGACTCCAGGAAGGTGTTTCCCAGTGAGCTGCTTCCCTGACTCCCTATTTTGGGAAGGGATTGGACCGGGATGCAGGTGGGTGCACTTTGACATTCCCCTTTTTCCCAGTTCACTCCCACTGAGGATGTAACTCCATTTTTTTTATCCACAGCCTAATCTGAAGGAAAGAAGGGAGAAGAAGTGGATCCCTGATCCAGCGTTGCATTCCAAGAGCAAAGGGGAGATGCAGCTTTTGGAAAAACGTGTAAGTTTTCCATTTTTATTCTTCCCAAAAATGCCAGAGCTGCTCATCCAGGCAGGCACTGGGATGGATTAAGGATGTGTCAGAGCCATTAATTCTTTTTCCAGTGGGACAAAGCCCATCCCTCACCGAGGTTTGGGATAACTGGGGGCTGAATTTATCCAGGGAAAAATGAAAGAGTCGCTGGATTGAGTCAGTCCATCCTGGTTTTCTCCAAAATTAAGCTTTGCCTCCAAATCATTCCTTGGCAGATCCATTGATCTTAAATCCCAGCCCATCCCAGACACTCCCTGTGTCTGTCACACACACTGGTGTTCCTGCTCCAAGCTCTCCCAGGATCCTTCTCTTCTCCAGCCTCCACATTCCCAGCTCTCCCAGCCTGGAGCCAGAGCCTCCCATTGGATCCAGCCCCAGCCCAACTCCTCCCTGACAAGGACTGCAGGGAACAAGGGGCTTCCCTGGGAATCGTGGGACTCAGGGAAGGGTCTCCCTTTCCTGCTTTTTATATCCCCAACTTCCATAAACATCCCTCTGCATGGATCTGAGCGTCCTTTATCCCAGAATGGTTTGGGCGGGAAAGGCCCGTACCTACCATCCCAATCGATGGGAAGGGACAGCTCCCACTATCCCAGGTGGCTCCAACCTTTCCTTGGACACTCCCAGGGATCCAGGGGCAGCCCCAGTTTCTCTGGGAATCCTGTGCCAGGGCCTCAATTATCCCACACTTATAAACAAACTGAAAAGAGAAGGGAAATCCCATAAATCCCAAGTGGGATCTGCAGGAATTGAAAAGCACCAAAGCCGGGCTGCGACTCGGAGCAGGATCCCGTGCCTTTGGAAAAGGACTTTGGACAAGGAATCCCACAGACCCACCTGGCTGAGATGGGGAAGGGACAAAGGGAAGTGGGCAGCAATGTCAAGGAATTCCAAACCACTCCTATCCCCTTTGGAAAAGTGCTGGAGAAGAGCCCAAGGATGTCGTTGTTACCTGAGGTCCCAGCGGTGCCGTTTTCCCGAACGCTCCCGTTAAGGAGCTGATGGACACAGCTGGATTGGGAATGCTCTGGCCTTTCCCTGGCTCCTGCTTCTCTCCACTTAATTTTCCCCTTTTCCTGCAGCTTCCCAAGCCCCTGGAGTGCTGGTTTATTTTAGGGAAGGCAGGAGGCAGGGAAACCAAATTCCCGGCTGGCAAACAGGGATGGATCCTTGGGAGCAGGTCAGATCCCCCCACCCCGACCTCACCTGTGTCATCAGGAATTTCTGGAATACTCACCTTTTCTTTCCTCTTTATTTCTCCTTTTATCCCAGTTCAGTTTTTTTTTTTAAGGAATAGAGATGCTGGAATTTTGGGAAGCAACGGACCTAACTGTGGCTTGGATTTTACATCCAGATGCAGATGCAGGATGTCCTGAACTAGGACCCATAGACAAATAGCCTTTTATTTCCCTCAAACTGAGCAGCAGCTTTCCTGCTAAATCCATAAATTCATCCCTTACTGTGGAAGGGTCACTTCCACAGGTCTGGGATTGGCCTCAGCCCAGGATCTGTTGGATTTCCTTGACTTTGTCCATATTTGGAGAAGTTTTTGCAAAAGGAAAACTGACCTTGTTCCTTCAGGAGGAGGAGGAGGAGCAGCCCTTGGATCTCAGCAGCTCCAGGATGATTTCCTACCAATATCTCTAGGAATGATGGACCTGGATTGAATGGATGCTGTTCTTATGGAGAAAAGAAAAAAACCCACCCTAAAACCACAATTCCAAATTGCTGGAAAATTCCTTTGAGTGGCTACTGGGAAAGGTACAGGAAAGATATTGAGGGGCTGGAACGTGTCCAGGGAAGGGAATGGGATTAGGGAATGGCTGAGGGAGCTGGGGGGGCTCAGCTTGGGGAAAAGAGGGATCAGGGAGCACCTGGAATTCTCTGGAATTCCCTGGCAGGAGGGGGGAGCCGGGTGGGATGGGGCTCTGCTCCCAGGGAACAAGGGCTGGGATGAGAGGGAATGGCCTGGGGCTGTGCCAGGGGAGGGACACTTGGATCTTGGGAACAATTCCCACCTGGAAAGGGCTGGGAAACACTGGGATGGGCTGCCCAGGGCAGGGCTGGAGTGGCCATTCCCGGAGGGATTGAAATCCCTGGGGATGTGGCCCTTGGGGACAGGGAGCAGTGCTGGGAATGCTGGGATTCCCGGAGCTCCCAGGGCTTTTCCAACATTAATCATCCCTAAGGATCCTGTGCTATCCCAGGCCTGCAGAATTCCCTGGCAGGAATTTTCAGGAGTTGGGATGGGGCTCTGCTCCCAGGGAACAAGGGACGGGATGGGAGGGAACGGCCCAATATCCTCAAAGTAGGATATTGGGAACAATTCCTTCCTGGAAAGAAGTCCCCTCTGCCCCATCCCAACCCCATCCCACCGGGAACAGGCACTGGAGGAAATCCCTGCACAACCCAGGCTTTGAATCCAACAGCCAAACCAATCCCATCCCTCTTCCCAACATCCCAGAGCCTGTGCAGACAAGCCTGGAACACACAGACCAGGAGCCAAAGGTGAGAAACACCAGGAAAAAAGTCCTTTATTTCTTGATAAAGCTGATTGTAAACTCCAAACAAAGAAAACCCAAGGAGAATGGATCCCATATTCCCAGATTTTCCAGAGGGCTGTGCTTGGAGACCATGGGAATTGTGAGCTTTGCTGGAAACAACTGGGCTGTCAGAGCTGCCCTGTCTGGGATTTGTCAATGGCACCACAACAGGTTTTCCAGAAAATTCCACTGATTCCACACGTCTCCCATCCCTGCATCCCTGTGTCCTGTGCTTTTGTGGTGTCAAAGGCTCGACATTCCCTGTTTCCCAGTGTTTGGAGGATGGAAAATCCTCCCAGTTCATCAAATTAAGACTCAACAAGCTCCGGGTTTAAATCCCACCCCCCCTATGGAGCAGCAGCTCCGGATTTGGCAATCAGCAGCTGGGCTGTGGTTTTCCCTGCCCAGCCCTTCACCCATTATCCAATAATTACTTTATTCCCAGTTATTTTGCTCTCTCCAGCAAGGACAAGGAGCTGCCATGAGAGCCTTCCTCCTGGAATTCCTCCTCCCACTTAATCCCATGTTTCTGAGCTGTTGGAAAAGCTTCCAGAAGGCTCTTGATGGAGTCATTTATTACAACAACACCCGAAATGTCACCGTCTCCACAGGCCACAACCCTGGAATTCTGCCCCATTTTTGATGGAAGTGCCAGAAAAAGGTGGAGGAGGTCAACGCTCCGGCCGCTCCCTCTGGATTGGGAAGTGAAGAGGGGTGTGCTGCTTCCAAAAACCTGGAATTATGGATGTCAAAGGACACCCACCTGCCCTGGGCTGGGGACAGGTGAGGGAGGTGCTGAGAAGAAGCTTTAATTTGATCATTCCTGACAGAATTCCCACTGCCTGGAAAAGGCAACTTGGCACCCAAATCCAAGCAGGACCAGAGGGAGATCCTGGGGAAGCTCCAAGCTGGGAGAGACAGGGACCAAACCCTCTCCAAAGGCCCCTCCTGCTGTGGGATGAAGGGAAGAGAGTTGGGAACAGCCACGAGGGATCCCCACAGACAGAATTCCATTGGTTGTATCCAACAGCACGGATAAAACCCTTGGAGACGCTCCAGCATCACCTGCTTTGATGGGAGAGCTCAGAGGGCCCTTCCAACCCCAGGGATTCCCTGGAACTGGGTTTAAGTTTTAATCCCAATTCCCACCCTGCAGGGCTCCCACTCCTCACGTTCTCCCGTGACAGGATCAAACTTGGGAATTCTCAGGATGGACAGAAGCAGCAGAACCCGGAGCAGATAAATAAGCACAGAGGGAGAATTTATTTGTGTCGCAGAAAATCCAGCAGGATTTTAATGCTGAACCACTAAAATCCCCTGGCAGCTCCACCAAGGAACGGTTTTCCCACGGGGATGCTCAACAGGGATCCCAAATCCTGAGGGCCGGAACCATCGGAGCCCGTCCTGGACACTTGGGATGTTTAATGCGCAAAACACCCGGAATATCCCCAACCTCTCCTGGGCTGATCCCAGGGCTGCCATCCCCACAGGATTTCATGGAGTCAGGGAATACCTGGAGCAGGAAAGGACCCACCAGGACCATCAAGTCCAGCTTTGTCCCATTCATGGCCGTGGGCTCCGGCGGAAGCAAATCCTTGGAAATTGGCAGCTTTAGGGCTGGAACTTCGGGTTTTTTCCCAGGATAAGCATCGGCTCCTCCCAGAACTCCCGGAGCATCATTCCAGCTTTTTCACCATGTAGGGCCCTTCCAGCTCGTAGCCGATCTTCCTGTAGTAATTCCTCGTGCCCACACCTGGGAGAACAACAAGGAGGGAATGCCAGAGGGGTCGGAGAAGCCGGAACAGCCACTTCCATGCGGGAATGGTGCCGGAAGGAGCGGGCAGCCGGTGCGGGGGGGGGGTTTGCTTGGGGATTAATTACGGAGCTAATTACGGTGTTTCGAGGCAGGAACGCAGCTGTTCCCTCATTCCCGATCCCGCACCACATCCTTTGTCCTGAGAAAGGCCGTGAGGGGGAAGAGGATCCGACAAAACCCAGCTGTGGGATCATTACTGGGAAGTGAAGGGCTCTACAGCCCCCCATCCAAAGGCTCCACTTCCCATCCACCCCCACGACCCAATTTCCTCATTGACCTGGATGGCTCCGCTTCTCCCACGGCCTCTTCCCGCTCCTCCTCCTCTCAAGGAGAGCCGGACAATCCGTGTGCCCAGGTGAGGCTGTCGGTGCCTTTCCCATGGGATCATCCTTCCCCCTCCCCTCAGCTAATTACTCCCAGATGGAGCCATTAGTCATGAGGGGAGGAGGAGGAATGGGAGGGAGGGACACGGGGACAGCAGGATTTGTAGGACACGGCTCTGCATCAAGGAAAGCTGCCCCTCCTTCTCTCTCCTCCAATCTCTCCCTCCTGGAAAACTGCAGGGTTTGCCAATGGCTCCCCAGGAATCGGGAATGTCCCGGTGCAGCCCCGCTTCCCACGTGGAATTATCCACGGCTGCTCCGACAGATCCGGTTCAAATAACCCCGTGTTCCCTAAGTTCAGGTTTCCATAGTCACCAAAGGGTTTAAGATCCCAAACTCCCATCCAGCATCCCTGGTTTCCCTGCCCCTGGCAGGGGGTGGAATTAGATGGTCTTTAAGGTCCCTTCCAACCCAAACCTTTCCATGATTTATTTATGATTCCAAAGAAGCATCAGGCTCATTTAAGATATGGAAAAAGCCCCTGAAACCCAGACCCGGGATGTCCTCGTGCCCCTCATTCCAGAATCTGGGAAAGAGCTTGAAAACCCTCAGAAACCCCCAAATTTGGGAACATCTGAGCAAATTCACTCCTAAGGAGCAACAAAGTCCCTGGGAAGTCACAGCAGAGCCTCGGCCTTGACTAAAAACATCCCAAAGGGACCCAAAATCAGCCTCAGGGAGAACCTGAAGCCAAGGAAAAACCCAAATCCACTCCCCTCTTCCTGATCTCTCCTTGAAGGGCTGGGATCTCTGACCTGGAGCAAACCATCCCCTTAATCCTGCCTGAAAAACATCCTCTGGGTTCATCAGCGGAGAAACTGGGATACAACACAGACTTTCCATGACCCAAAACAGCTTGGCTAAAAGGGTCAGGGAAGCCCCTGGAAGTGGAAGGACAATCCCCCTTGGAAGCTCAAGGACAATCCCCCTTGGAAGCTCAAGGACAATCCCCCTGGAAGCTGAGGGACAACCAAATAATTCACCTGATGGTTTTAAAAACACCCCAATTCAAGTTATTGAACAATTCCTCTTTTTTCCCTTGGGAAAAGTAGGAGAAAAAGGTGGCATCTCCATTAATCCCAGAGCTATTTAGTGCCAGGTCTTCCCTGTTGGAAGGAAAAGGCTGCACCTGGAGATACGGATGTCTTGGACTTGGAATTGGAATGTCTTGGACTTGGAATGGCTCCAGCTTGGGATGTCTCCCAGCTCCTGCACTGCAGAGGGAATGTTTTCCAGGCAAGAGGACTTTGAGAGAACTATTGGAATGTGCCTTTAGGAAATCAGGAGTAGGGGGATGCACGGAAGATGCTGTGACTCCATGGAAAGCCCACCCTGGAGCAACATCCTGGCAGGACCTGTGGGAAGAGTGATCCAGGGATTGGAGCTGGAAAAGCACCTTGGAATGCCCAGCACACACTCATCAAGGATACCTGGAAGGAAAATCTCCATGCCATGAGTTCTCTTCCCAAATTTTTGCTGCTCTTCCAGCAAACACATCCCAGAGCCAGAGGGACCTGTCCAAGCTAATCCTGTGCTTTCCAGGGAAAAACAGGGAGCCAGGGAAAGCTTTCTGGAATTGTCCCTCACCACAATCCCCAAGTGACACATCCTCCAGCACCGGCTGCCGGAGAATTTCATCACCTTTTGTTCCCTTCTTCTGGAAGCATCTGAACCTGGTGATGAACCCCCAAACCTGGAATATTCACACCTCAAAATTAGTTAATTAAGTACTTTAAGCCTGGCTTAAGCAGGGAAGGGGCCACAGGAGAGGCTTAAACACAGTTCTGGCTCAGAAGGAACCATGGCAGAGCCCAGCCCTAAAATTCACCCTCCTGGCTGAGCTGGCTTTAAACTGGAACATTTACACCTCAAAATTAGTTAATTATTTTAAGCCTGGCTTAAGCAGGGAAAAGGCCACAGGAGAGGCTTAAACACAGTTCAGGCCCAGAGGGACCCAGCTCATAAATCCCCCCCTGCCTCAGCTCTGCCACAATGGGAACACGTGGATGCAGCATCCCAAGGATCCCAGATTTCCTTCCCCACGGAGCGAAGTGAAGGATCATCCAAGAGCTGCTCGTCAATAGATCACACAATTCCCAAAGGGAAGGATCATTCCAGAGCTGCTCATCAATAGTTCACACAATTCCCAAAGGGAAGGATCATCCAAGAGCTGCTCGTCAATAGTTCACACAATTCCCAAAGGGAAGGATCATTCCAGAGCTGCTCATCAATAGATCACACAATTCCCAAAGGGAAGGATCATTCCAGAGCTGCTCATCAATAGATCACACAATTCCCAAAGGGAAGGATCATTCCAGAGCTGCTCATCGATAGTTCACACAATTCCCACTGACGGAGCCACGGGAATCTTTTCCAGAGTCAAGGCATGTTGTGCCTCATACATTCCTTCTTCACTCTCCAAACATTCCAGGGCTCATCCGCTCCTGCCCAACTGTCCATGTGCCAGCAAAGCCTCTTCCAGGCTTTTTTTGGGAAGAACTGCCTGGATCAGCCATGGAAAAGGGGGCCCTGGACACGTGGCTAATCCATAGGATCTCAGGTGAGTGGGATTGTTCAAGGGAGCTGAGAGCAGGATCAGGCAAAGGGCAGGAATGACATTCCACAGGGAAGCTGTGGATGCTCCGTGCCTGGAAGTGTCCAAGGCCAGGCTGGATTGGGCTTGGAGCAACCTGGGATAGTGGAAGGTGTCCCTGCCCGTGGCAGGGGGTGGGATGGGATGGGATTTAAGATCCCACTCAAACCATTCCATGATTCCATGAGAGGATGATGCGAAGTTCAGCAAAGTTAGGGATTTCACCCAGAATGAGCAATGAGTCAACCCCAGGGATTTGGGAGGGCCATGAGGATTTGGAATTTATTTTTGTCATATTTTTATATTTTTGCCCCACCAGCCCCTCCCTGAGTGTTCTCCCTGGATGTATCCACACTTCCCAGAGGGACTAAATCCAGGGAAAGAAGAGCTGAGTATTTCATGGGCTCCCACAAGGAATATCCCTGGAATCACCCGGAATATCCCTGGAATCCTGGGGCTCTGGGGGAAGCAGGGATGGGGAAATGTGGCCATTCCTCAACCCCAAACCCACCAGTGTTTGTGAGATTTGGGCTATGGAATCTCCTGGAGTTTCTTCCAGAGGTGGCTGTTGGAATATTACCGGGAGACTGCGGATCTGGGATGAGTCACTGGGTGTGTGAGACATCCACGATCCGCTTCCTTCCCTGTGGGCTCCGGGATTTTAAACCCCAGTGAAGGAACACCCAGGAATCCCTGGGTTGGGAAGGACCTTCCAAGGTCAGCTGGACACCTTCCATGATCCCAGGCTGCTCCAAGCTCCATCCAACCCAGCCTTGGACACTTCCAGGGGCAGCCACAGCTTCCCTGGGCAACTTTTTCCAGAGAAGTCATGGAATTGTTCCTGGAATTCAAGGAATTCCAACCTGTTCAAGGCCAGGTTGGAGCAACCTGCTCTAGGGAAGGTGTTCCTGCTTGGAATGAGATGGGATTTAAGGTGCTTTCCAGCCCAAAGCATCCCGGGATTTGGTGATTCCCTAAGTTTGTCTGGATGTGGCAGAACCTTCCAAAAGGTCACTGGAACAATCAGGATCCACAGTCAGTGCAAGTTCATCCCAGCTCTCCTGTCACTTCCCAGATTTCCTGGCTGTGCAGGGACACTGCTCAGTTCAGCAGGCTGGGAGCACTGGGAGGTTTCCCTCCGGATCCTTGGATGAGCCGGGACCGCTCACCATCCCACTGCTGAGGAATCCATCCTGCCTTCCTGCCTTCCCTGTTCCATGCTGCCTTCTTCCCTCTTCCAACCTGCCTTCCCTCCTACATCCTACACCTTCTTCCCTCTTCCATCCTCCCTTCCCTCTTCCATCCTGCCTTCTTCCCTCTTGCATCCTGCCCCTTCTTCCCTCTTCCATCCTGCCTTCCCTCCTACATCCTACACCTTCTTCCCTGCTCCATCTTGCCTTCCCTTCTCCATCCTGCACCTTCTTCCCTGCTCCATCCTGCTTTCTTCCCTGCTCCATCCTCCCTTCCCTGCTCCATCCTCCCTTCCCTGCTCCATCCTCCCTTCCCTGCTCCATCCTCCCTTCCCTGCTCCATCCTCCCTTCCCTGCTCCATCCTCCCTTCCCTGCTCCATCCTCCCTTCCCTGCTCCATCCTCCCTTCCCTGCTCCATCCTCCCTTCCCTGCTCCATCCTCCCTTCCCTGCTCCATCCTCCCTTCCCTGCTCCATCCTCCCTTCCCTGCTCCATCCTCCCTTCCCTGCTCCATCCTCCCTTCCCTGCTCCATCCTCCCTTCCCTGCTCCATCCTCCCTTCCCTGCTCCATCCTCCCTTCCCTGCTCCATCCTCCCTTCCCTGCTCCATCCTGCTTTCTTCCCTTCTTCCATCCTCCCTTCTTCCCTGCTCCATCCTCCCTTCCCTTCTCCATCCTCCCTTCCCTTCTCCATCCTCCCTTCCCTCCTCCACCCTCCTCTCTTCGCTTCTCCCTCCACTCCCTCATCCTCCCCGCTACACTCC
>WEIV01004013.1:53793-64814 GCA_013390005.1 Calyptomena viridis
CATCCTCCCTTCCCTGCTCCATCCTCCCTTCCCTGCTCCATCCTCCCTTCCCTGCTCCCTCTCCACTGGGCCGTGACACATCCCTGGCCCTCGGCCACGTTAATTTTCTCCTTGAGAGCTCCCGGAGCGGAGCCGGTGCCGGGGGCAGCGGGATCTGCTCCGCATGGCAATGAGCTCCTGGCAGGGACCAGAGCTCCGGGATGAGGCAGCTCCTACGTCAGGGAGCAGGGATGGAGCCAAATCCAGCTGCAGGGAGGCACGGGAGCAGCGCGTGGATCCGGCTCCGCTCCCAGACACCTCCGGGAGGCTCGGGAATAAAGCCGGGCTCCGGCCACGGCCACATTCCAAAGGGACAGGGAAGCAAAGGGTGCTGTTCACTGAATTCCCCCTTCCATCACATCCATCCCCCCCTGCCCTGAACAAGCATCTGCAGGGAGATAAGGAGACAATCCTGTTGGAACACGCCAAGCTCTCCGGCTTTTCCGATGGCGGCGAGGGCTGATAACGGTGACGGACGTCACAGCAGCTCCCGCAGCCTGGAAAGCTCTTCCCTGGATTCACTGAGCTGATTGTTGGGGCTGCAAAAGGAATTTCAGCCTGGTTTTGGCTGCATTTTCCTGCCCCTTGCCCTTGGAGCTGCCCCGGCAGCCTCGTCCACAGTATTCCAGAGGTTGGGGCAGGAAATCAGGGAGGCAGGAGGGGAGCCCAGGACAACCAGGGAGAGGAAATCCCAGAATGGTTTGGGTGGGAAAGGACTTTAAAGATCATCCCATTCCATGGGCAGGGACAGCTCCCACTATCCCAGGTGGCTCCAACCTTTCCTTGGACACTGCCAGGGATCCAGGGGCAGCCGCAGCTTCTCTGGGAATTCCAGCCCAGGCAGGAATTCCTTGCCCAGCTCCCATGTGTCCCTGCCCTCTGGCAGTGGGAAGCCATTCCCTGTGTGCCAGCATTCCAGAGCCTCATCCCAAGTCCCTCTCCAGCTCTCCTGGAGCCTCTGGAAGGGGCTCCAAGCTCTCCCAGGATCCTTCTCCAGCCTCCACATTCCCAGCTCTCCCAGCCTGGAGCCAGAGCAGAGGGGCTCCAGCCCTTGGAGCATCTCCGTGGCCTCCTCTGGATTCATTCCAGAAGCTCCACATCCTTCTGCTGTTGGATCCCAAATCCAGAAAGATCTCAGCAGGTGGGGTCTCCCCTGAGGGGGCAGAGGAGCAGAATTCCCCCTTCCCTGCTTTGGGATCAGCCCAGGACACAGTTGGAGACCATTCCCAGACAAGGAACTCAAGTTATGGAGGGAAAATAAATCCACATTTTCCCCCTGGAATTGCACCCCCCCCTCTGTGTCCATATGGACACAGCTCCCTGTGCCACTGCTGGAAAACTCAGAGGAAAGTGGTTTTCCCACACTGGAGACCCGAGAAGGGCACCCAGGGAACAGTGGGATGTTCAACCAGGGTTTGGAGACGGGAACTCCGGGAATTCCACGTGCAAAGCCAGCGGCTCTTCCCAGACAGGAGGAGACAGATCCCTTTACAACCCCCCGGAGCAGGGATGTCACACACACATTCCAGTGCCAGCACAGGATGGAGATTGGGCACCATCCCAACATTTCTCAGGGAGAGGAGCACGAGATGAAGGACGTGGGAAGGAGCTGGGAAAGCACAACAGCTCTGAGCGCACCCGGATCCAGGGATAGAGCCAGGGGATATCCCACCCTCTGGAGTGTTGGAGCTGCTCAGCTGAGCTCCAGGTCTTCCAGGTGGAGGCACAGAGGCCACCAAGCCCAGCCAGGAATGACCAACCACTGTCCTTCCAGGAAAAAAGGGATACACCTGGAATTTTACTGCTCAGGGGCTTCAAGGGATTGCAAAGCTCGGGCTGGAATCTCCTTGGATTTTGGTCCCAAAACATCCACCAGAATTGGGATGACATGGGACAATTCAAAGCTTAAAGGGAACACAAAGGACTTGGAATGTTTGGATTCGTTGGAGCAAATCCAGTCAGGAGCTTCTGTGCCTTTGGAGAGGAGCAATCCAGGATTTCCAGCATCCCGGAATTTGTTACATTTCACTGGTGCTGTTTTAAAGGAACAGCCTGAAGGACTTGCTGCAGGACTGGGGTCAGCAGGGGCTAATTATGGGATGTCAGGCATCAAAGTCATGGCAAGAGGAGCCATCAAGGAGAGACAGGAAAGGTTTTACCAGGATTGTCCTTTATCCACCTTCACCCAGACCTGGTTACTCCCCTCAGCCCCAGGAACAACGGGAAGGGAGCGGAACCGACCCTGGAAAACTCATGGAAAGGGATGGGGAGGGAATTTATCAGTTGTTGCAGGAAAGTCCCACACAAAGGAACCTTCTCCGACTGTGGAAGTCCTTGGGCAACAAAGGGCTTTTCCAGCCCCAAAATCCCATCCCAAACAGATCCTGGTCTGTAGTTGGAATGTGAATGGAGTGGAAGGAAAAGCTTTGGGATTGGAGCAGCATCATCCCACCAAAAAGGAGAGAAACCCCCGAGTACAGAATTCCAACATCAGCTACTGCCAAAAAAGGAAGGAGGAATTATAAATTCCATAAGCTCAACAGCCAAAATCCCAGATTCCTTCTTTTCCAGTGCCTAAGGATTTGTGGACACCCAGGGACAAACTGTGTTTCAGAGCCCTTTAGGTCTGGGGGTGCTTTTGGAAAAGGGAAAAGATGCAAAAAACCCCCAAAAGAACAAAACCCCAACAAACCCAAGCAGGAACCCAACAAAAGGCAAGGAAAACACAGGCAATCACCAACTGGAAAATGGGAAAACAGCCTTCCCAGAGCTCTGAACAATGGAGTGGTGCCTCCAGGGCCTGCCATTCCCGACTCCAGCCAGAATGCTAATCCCGAGCACTCGAGCAGAAAATTACCTTCAATGAGCTTTCACTTTGCTCCCTGATTTAGGTGGGGGAACTTCCCCCTTCCTGCTCTGGCAGCACGGAATCCTTGGAAACAGCCCCCAGCCACCTCCTTCCCGGGAATGTTTCATCCTGGGAGGTTGGGTGAAACCTTCCTGGGAATGTTTTATCCTGGTTGGTTTAGTTAAACCTTCGTGGGAATGTTTTATCCTAGTGGGTTTGGTCAAACATTCCTGGGAATGTTTAGTTAAACCTTCCCGGGAATGTTTTATCCTGGTTGGTTCAGTCAAAGATCCAGACACGAGGCTGCATTTTCTGGGAAGAAGGATGTCCCAATTCCAGCATCCAGGCCCCAATCCATCCAGGATAACACCTCCAGCCTTTCCACTTCCAGAGGTTCCTCCACGGCATCACACACAGCAGGAACCAGACATCCCTGGTCAGGATCAGACATCCCTTCCCATCCCTCCCTAAATTCCCCAAATCCAAACACCCTTCCCAGCCTGGCTTCCCTTGCAAACTCATTCCCAATCCATTTGTCATCCCTGGTCCATTAGAGGCACTTTTCCTACTGGGCTCTCCAGATGAAGTGATATTTAACCAGGAATGTCCCCAGGCATCATTCCTTGGATCATTGCCTGCCATGATTTCCCTTTGTTTGGGAGTAACCTTCCATGGATTTCAGCACTGCCACTCAATCCCATCAAATCCTGCCACATCTTTTCCCTCTTTTCCCTCTCCATCAAAAACCCTGGGAGCAAAGAGACTCTGGACACGACTCCAGCCGGGAACAGCAGGGAGAGCAAAATGCTTGGGAAAGGGAAGCTGGGGAAACTCAGGATTTTTTTTTCCTAATGTGCTCTGGAAAAGCACAGGGATTGCTGGAATTCACTTGTGAAATCATGGCTGGGATGAGCTTTTCAAGGAAAACCTGCTCCCCCAAAACCCCGGGTGCTCCGGGAGCGCGATCCCAGGGGAGGGATTCCCAGATTCCAGGGAGGGACTGGAGAACCAAGGAAGGACATGAATCTCCTTATACCAGTCTTGGGAGATGGACAAAGCACCTGGAGATAAACCCTAAACCTGGAGGAATTCCTGGAATAATTCCTGGAGGAATTCCTGGAGGAAAAGACGGATCCTAAACACGCCCAAGATGGAACCACAGGGAGCTCCATCCTGAGCCTGGACTGAGAACAAGCTTTAAACCTTCCCCAACTTCCAGCCTTGGAAAGAAGAGTCACCACATGAGGGCAGGGGGAAGATTCCCAGGAAATTCCCAGCATTTCTCTCCAATCATGGGGTGTTCCCAGTCCCCAGGATGGAAATCTCCTTCATTCCATCATTAATCTGATTCCTAAATCCTTCCTACCTGCTGCAATCCCAGAATTTGGGGGGGTCTCCTTGCTCTTTGGGTTTTATAAATCCAAGGATAGTTTGGGGTGGGATTGGGGCTGTTGAGGAAGGATTTCCCAAACATTCAGCTCCTGCTCACTGGATTTTGTGGAGGATTTGCCTTTATACAGATAAATACATAAAATATTTATTTCTATACAAACTTCCTGCTCTTTCCTGCCCCAGATCCCAAATAAATAAAATTTATCATTTTATTTCCCAAAGGCCATCGATCCCAAGCAAACAAACACCAGACAGTTCATTAACATTCCCAGATTTCCCTCTGAATGGATTCTAACACTGATCCCAGAATCCTGGGATGGTTTGGGTGGGAAAGGGATATTAAATCCCATCCCATTCCATGGGCAGGGAGAGCTCCCACTATCCCAGGTGGCTCCAACCTTTCCTTGGACACTTCCAGGGATCCAGGGGCAGCCGCAGCTTCCCTGGGCCACAATAAGAAACAGGGAATCCAGGGAATATCCAATTATTTAGGAGCCTCTGGCTCCTTCCCCAGTACTATAATTTACATTATAATTACATTATTGATTATTTATCACCCAGCTCCTCATGGAATGGGCACTTCCCAAGGCTTCCAGAGCTCCAGGAATGTTTGGACAATCCAGGGCCAGGGTGGGATTTGGGGTGTCCTAAAAACTGGGCTTGGATCCTTGTGGAGCCCTCCCAGCACAGGATATTCCAGGATTCCAGACACCTGGAGGTTTCTCCATAACCTCTGTGGGATGAATGAAGGACTTGACTCCGTGACAAAGAGACTTTGTTTCCCACCAGGAATGTTCCCGGCGGCGCCGTTGGATGTGCCGGGTTTATTTTCGGATTAAGATAAATCTGTGCATTAAAAAAAAAACAGGGATAAAAGTACCTGAAATCACAGCAATTTTCCATGACCCGTGTTCCTCCCTGGCTATTCTTTCTGCCTCCTCCATCAGCAACATCCCAAATCCCTGGAAGGGGAAAAAAAACAGGGAGAAAAGGTAAAAATAGGAAGCACAAGCAAGGTCAGAATGGAAAGCAGCAGTTGGGTTCTGTAAGATCCCTGTTTTTTGGCACAGGAATGATCCAGTGGTCAGGAATACTGCTGGATTTTCAGGGATTTGGGGTTTTTTCCTGATCATGGATTTATTCATAGGCAGCTCTGTGATTCCCCATGGCAGGAATGGGATGGAGATGATTCCACTGATGGGAATTATCATCCTGTCATTTTGAACTGAAACTTCCCACTGCCAGAGGGAACTTGGGAAGGAATTCTTCCTTGGGAGGGTGGGGAGGGGCTGGGCTGGAAATCCCAGAGAAGCTGTGGCTGCCCCTGGATCCCTGGAAGTGTCCAAGGAAAGGTTGGAGCCACCTGGGATAGCGGGAGCTGTCCCTGCCCATGGAATGGGATGGGATTTAAGGTCCTTCCCAAACAAACCATTCCATGCCACAGCAGCTCCCTCAGCACCCTGGGAGTCAGGAAGTGTCTCGTGCTCCTTCCCAGCTGGATTGTCCCCACATCCATTTCCAGGACTCCCTGTGCCACTCCCAGGCTCAGCTTGTGCCCCAGGAGGTGCCAAATTGCAGGATCCACAGGAATATTCCGGAGCCTCTCTTTACACTGGGAGATGTCACAGAGCAGGAACGATCCCGGAACCACAATGCAGCAAAATCAGGGAAAACCTTCCCACTCCACTTAACAGCTTTGCTGCCCTGTATATCTGGGAATGCCAGGCTGGATGGATTCCAGGATGCAGGAATTCCGGCGGGCTCTGTCCGTCTGTGCCCCACAAACAGCGACACTGAGGGAGATGGGATTTCATCCCAAATCAACCCCTGAGCACTTGGAGGCATTTTTTCAGGAACACAGAGGAATCTCCCTCCTGGAATGTCCTTCCAATCCCAAACTGCCCCTGTGGCTGAAGAACCTCTTGAGCACTGACTATTCCCAAAAAATTCCCATTTCCTGCTATTTCTGTGCTTCTACTTGGCCACTTTCACTTGATTCTCTTTATTTCCATTTTTGGAATAATTAAAGATGACTTTTAATGGTTTGAGGGTGGAAACATCCACTTGTCTGGTTGATTTTTGATGTTTTCCCTCCAGCCCACCCCGTTATGGTCCCAGGGAATTCATTTAAAACACCAGCCCTGAGCATTCCTGGGAAAAGGACAAAGTGATTCCTTTGGGAAAAGCTCAGCCTAAAGGCTTGGGACCTGCCTGGGCAAAACTGAATCCATGTTTTTGCTCAGCTCAAGCCCTGACACGTTCCAGGCAGCAGCAGGAAAATGTGCTGTTTTCATACAAGGAATGACAAACAGCTTCCCAATCCCTGTATTCCCGCGTTTTGGGGAATGATGGGATTGTCTGTGAAGTAAAAACCCACCGAGTGGCACCAGATCATGGAATGGTTTGGGTGGGAAGGGACCTTAAGGATCATCCAGCTCCACCCCCAACACCTTTCCGCTGTCCCAGGTTGCCCTGGAAAACTTCCCGGGATGAGGAATCCACAACCTCTCCAGGCACTTAAACCAGGAAACCGGATTTCTTCTGTTTGGCAGGAAAAATCGACTCAATAAACGTTTCCTTGGGAAGAAAACCGTGTAGAACCTGATAAACTCCCCCCTTCCCACACGGAATTACTTCGGATTTCAGGAGCCAAAATCCACGTGTGGGACAGGAATTAACTGGAGAAGGAAACCAAAAGGCACAAGGGGTGTCAAATCAACACCAGCTCGTGCTGGGTGGGGTAAAGCACCCCTGTTCCCTAATCCCAGAGCAGCTCCAACTGCTGGAACACCCCACTGGCAAAAACATGGAAGCAGAGGGATGCGGAGCTCAAATTCCATCCTGTTCCTATTGCAGCCGACGGGGGGAAAACCAGGAATGAAATGAAATGATCTCGGGAGGAGCAGAGGAGGGCGCAGGGTGGAAAACCAGGAAGGTTTGGAGTACCTGGTGCTGGAATTTGGAGGGATCCCGGCTGCTCACGGGGACCACACTCCCGTAGACGTGCAATTCCCGGACTATGGAGACGCCTCCCTTGAGCTCCGGGCGGAAGGATTCCTCGGAGCACTTCCGAAGGCGCAGGAGGCCAACCAGGATATCCTGCTCGGGATCCTCGTAGGACAGGAAGGTCTCCCAGCCGCCGTTGGCCACGTAATCCCTTCGGATCAACTCGATCTGCTCCCAGGGAAGGAGGGATGGCAAAGAGGGGAAAAAGGAAAACTCGTCTGAAAACGCTGGAGCGACGCGTTGGAAAGACCCCAAGGGATTCCATGGCTCCGTGGACTCCCAGGATTCGGAGCGAACACGGAGTGATTCCTCCAAGGTTGGTTTAATTTGGGATGGATGAGCTGCAGGGAATGCAGGCACAGCAAATACAAATGGGAGTCTGGGATGGGAAGGGTTTGGCCACGGGACACGACTGGTCCTCTCTCCCACCCACAGGCTTCCAGGAGGGATTGGGAAAACATGTGACACAGAATCCTGGGATGGTTTGGGTGGGAAGGGACCTTAAAGCTCATCCTGTTCCAACCCCAACACCTCCCACTATCCCAGGTGGCTCCAAGCTTTCCTTGGACACTTCCAGGGATCCAGGGGCAGCCCCAGCTTCTCTGGGAATTCCATTCCATCCCCTCCCAGGGAAGAATTCCTTGCCCAGATCCCACGTGTCCCTGCCCTCTGGCAGCGAGACGCCATTCCCTGCGTCCTGTCCCTCCAGCCCTTGTCCCAAGTCCCTCTCCAGCTCTCCTGGAGACCCTGGAAGGGGCTCCAAGCTCTCCTGGGATCCTTCCCTTCTCCAGCCTCCACATTCCCAGCTCTCCCAGCCTGGCTCCAGAGCAGAGGGGCTCCAGCCCTTGGAGCATCTCCGTGGCTCCTCTGGACTCTCTCCAGCAGCTCCACATCCTTCTGCTGCTGTTCCCAGAGCTGGAGGCAGGATTCCAGGTGGGATCTCCCAAGGACACAAGCAGGATCTTACTTGTCTCTAAGGCTGAAAACTAAACCCTCAGTTCCTGGAGTTACTCGAGTTCCACAAAATCAGTGGGAGCAGCAGCTCTTCCCGAGGGAATTGCTCTCCTTGAGATGCAGCTCCAGCCACAAACCTGCCAGGGTGGAAGGAGCAGCTTTGGATCTGCCTCCCCTGAACCCACAGGACCAGCACGAGAGGAGTTTTAACTCCTTCAGGCAGAAAACACCAAACCCATCCAGACAAATTCCCTGAGAACTGGCCAGGAACAAACGTGACTTCCCTCAAATCCAACCTTGGGCAACAATCCGGACAAAAGCTGCTCTGGGAGATCACAAGGGGAAGGGAGAAGTGAAGTGAGAGTTGGGTGGTTGTGGAATGAGAAACTCCTTGGCTGGGGCTGAGGTAAAGAGGAGCTGCTGGATAAGGGAAGGAAAAGAACATTCCAAGTTCTTTCAGTCTGAAAGGAATCAGGCAGGAGAGACCTGGAGAGGCTGGAGGTGTCCAGGGAAGGGAATGGAGCTGGGGAAGGGGCTGAGGGAGCTGGGGGGGCTCAGCCTGGAGAAAAGAGGGATCAGGGGGGACCTGGAATTCTCTCCAACTCCCTGACAGGAGGGGGGAGCCAGGGGAGTCAGGACAGGATGAGAGGAAACAGCCTCAAGCTGCTCCGGGGGAGGGTCAGGTCGGATATTGGGAGCAATTCCTTCATGGAAAGGGTTGTCCAGTGGTGGATCCCCATCCCTGGAGGGATTAAAATCCCTGTGGATGTGGCCCTTGGGGACATGGGGCAGTGGTGGCCTTGGCAGTGCTGGGAATGGTTGGACTTGATGCCCTTTTCCATCCCAATTACAATCCTACACTTTCCCAGTACTTCCCAGTACCACTACAAAGCCTAAAGCCAAGGAACTCAGTATTATTCCCTGTAAATGCTCTAATACCCCCAGATCCATGAATTAAAGATGTGTTTGGAATTGTGTCGCCGGCTCCGCTCTGTGTCCAAGCCTGGCTGAACACAACTAAATCCTGGCTCCCAATTAACTCCTGCCCTGACTCCAGCAAGGCTTGAAATGTGGGAAGGAGCTCGTGGAGACTTAAAGTTGGGCTTTAAATACCAGAGAACAAGGGGTTCCAAGGGGAAGGATGGGAGAAATCCGGGTTTCTCCTGATGCCAATTCCTCGTCCTCCAGCTGGGAATTCCCTGGGAGGGTGGGGAGGCCCTGGCACAGGTTTCCCAGAGAAGCTGTGGCTGCCCCTGGATTCCTGGGAGTGTCCAAGGAAAGGTTGGATCCCCTGGGATAGTGGGAGCTCTCCCTGCCCATGGAATGGGATCAGCTTTAAAGTCCATTTCACCCAAACCATTCCACAATTCCATGACTGGATTCCATGTTGTGCCCACATCCAATCCAAAATCCAGGACCAAGAGGAACTTTGGCTGTGACAGGCACACAAACACATCCCAGATAAGCTCATCTCCCCAGGGGGCTTCTGTTATTCCCACTTCCCTGGGCACAGAGATTTCTGGGATTCGTAAATCCCATCAGAGGGTTTTTAGGGATGCACAAACCCTTTTCCTTCTGGGAAAATTGGTATAGAAGTGGCAAAAGCCATTCCATACTGAGTGTCACAGGATCCCAGAGTGGTTTGGGTGGGAAAGGGACCCCAAAGCTCATCCCATTCCAACCCTGCCATGGGCAGGGACATCTTCCCTGATCCCAGGTTGCTCCCACCTGGCCTTGGACACTTCCAGGATTTCACTCTGAAATCCTATTAAACACCTGGCATGTTTATTTTAAATTTAATTTGCCAAAAAGGGAAAACTTTTGGATGAGACACAACCCAAACCAGCTCCTCTCCTCTTAAAAACCCACCTTATTCCTTCCCAGCCTCTCTGTCGGGATCATTCCCTTGATCCAACCTCCCCAGTTTTCCAGGAAAAGCAGCTCCAGTGCCTCCCACTTTGTGCCTGAACACGGATGTAGGTTCACATCCTGAACAGAGCTGTCATTGCCCCTCAAAAACCTGTCACTCCAAGAGCTCTTTGCAGCAACAATTCAATTTTTAAGGTTATTACGTAGCACTGAGAGCAAGAAAACACCTTCCCCTGCCATTAATTGGAAAGGCAGCTTGGAGACAGCTCTGGAAACAAGGGAAACTACTCCAAATTGGCTTTTTAAACCCCCCCTTTGCAAAGCGGGCGCGGGAGGGAGAAACAAACCATAAATAAATGATAAGCAGAGTGATGGATTATAAAAATCCACACGGCCCACTGATCCTCCCCAGCAAGGAGCTGCATAATGGGTGATTAATTAGAGGCAGTGATTAGTTGATTGGGGGGCTGACACGGGGCTGTGTTTACTCGCAGAGCCAAGACAAACATCACACCTTGTCAGGGGAAGGAAAAATCACACTGAAGAGCGGTGCCACCCCCAGAATGTTTCCCTGGTTGTCACGGTGGGTTTGGTGGGGTGACACAATGACACCCTCCTGCCACTCGGGGACCAGGGAACAAAGGGATTGGGCTTGGAAAAAGCTCTTGGCTACGTGCTGCCCCTCCCCAAAAAAGGGAATTTACAATGGAAATCAGATCGGCCCTGCTGAGAAGGGAGGGGAGGAGGGAGCACCAGGCAGAGGGGGCTGAGCAGCCCCAGCTCCTGCAGAAACTGGGGGGGAACAGGGGGGTTTATTGGGTTCTTGTGGAGGTTTTGGGTGTTATGGATGGGGGGGTGTTACATTTAATTTGGAGTCCCAAAATCAGAATACATATATATAATATATATTAAT
>WEIV01004013.1:65719-91279 GCA_013390005.1 Calyptomena viridis
ATAACTCACATATAAATATATATAACATGCAAATATATATATATTATATATAACTCATACATAACATACAAATATATATAAAAATATATAACTCACATATTATATATATATATAAATATAAATATGAACATCCATGTGCACAAAATATAATTACACCTCCAAAACCATCCAAATTCACCCCCCAAAAAAGGCTCTAAACTCTAATGCTCAACATTTTCACACGGTATTTTTACAATCCAAATTTAGGGAATTGCAGAGATTTTGTCCTACCAGAGCAAACACCCAAAAAACCACTGGCTGTGGTTGGTTTCTTGGCCACTGTGACCCATAAATTTCCACATGTGACTGTGCTCAACCAAAAAACATCCAAAGCTGCTGCAAAAATACGTGGAAAACCTGGATCCGGCTCCCAAAACAAACCATGGGATGGTTGGATGTGCAACAAATGGGTCCCAGCCCCTCCAAACCAAACACACAAAATAAATCCTGGGTGAGAGAGGGGGAAAAAAGGACAAATCCCACCTGGAATGGCCTCACTTTGTGGTGGATTTCTTGGATTCCGACCTCTCTCGTCCTCACGTCGCGACACTGGGAAAAGGGAGTGACAGGGGAGGGAAAGGTGAAGGTGTGAACAGAGAGATTCCCAAATAATGCTGCGCTGGAAGGGATGGATCCCAAATCCAAGGGTTCCCTGCTCCATCCCTAATCCAGCTCAGAGAGGCCTCAGTGGGAAAAATCCATGTGCCAAGTGACCCCTCTGGCTCAGGAGGGAAAGCAGCCCCCCATTCCCAACAGCAGGGGAATATCCATGGAAAAACTGTGGGGAAAAGGCTTTGGGATAATCCATGTTGTCCTGCATTGGGAGGGGAAAACCTGCAAATCTACATTCCTTAAATAGAAAAGTTTTGAGTCTCAGGAGCCCTTTCCTTGCTTGGGAAGGAGAACTGCTCTGGAAGCTCTTCCCAAATCTCAGGAATTAGAGCTAAAGCTGCTCCAGGGTTTGGATCTCCAGGGTTTGGGATGGGTGCTGGAGAGAGGGGAGCCAAAAGGAATCTCCCTTCCCAGGGATCCAGAGCCCAGAGCTGGGTTTTAACCTGCACAGATTTTGTGGTTTTCAGCAAAACCACTGGAATTGGAGACTTGGGCACTCGGCTCATGGAAGGGGAGTTGGGATAGGATGGAAATTCCTGCTGTGGGAGGCTGTTCATCCAGGTTTTCCTGGGTTTATTGGGAAGTGCAGTGCTAAGTTGAACCACAGCTTTGCTCAGAGCTGAGATATAAATGCTCATTTCATTCCACAAGGGCTGGGAACAATCATGGAATCATGGGATCAGACTGGTTTGGGTGTCCCATTCCATGGGCAGGGACAGCTCCCACTATCCCGGTGGCTCCAACCTTTCCTTGGACACTCCCAGGGATCCAGAGGCAGCCCCGGCTTCTCTGGGAATTCCAGCCCAGCCAGGAATTCCTTCCCAAGATCCCACCTCTCCCTGTCCTCCTTCAATTTAATCCCCAAGGGGTTAAAATGGCTCTAAAGCTCCAATTCCTGCCCAGGGACTTCCAAAGGGAAGGGAAGTCCCTTTTGGGCAGGGAATGAATGTGTGAAAATCCAGCTCTGTCTCCTGCCCTGTCCTGCTTGGAATGCTTTGAAATTCCAACCATCCCCAGCACTGCTCCCCCCATGGATGGGGACTCCAAAAATCCCCTGGCAGCCCCTTTTCCAGGAAGAAATTCTTCCCAATATCCAACCTGAACATCCCCTGGCACAGCTTGAGGCTGTTCCCTCCCATCCCATCCCTTGTTCCCTGGGAGCAGAGCCTGATCCCTACTCCTTAAACTTCCTTCCAGGGAGTTACAGGGAGCTGGGATGGTCCCAGGATAGCACAGGATCCTTAGGGATGATAAAGGTTGGAAAAGCCCCGGCAGCTCCTGGAATCCCGGCATTCCCAGCACTGCTCCCTGTCCCCAGGGGCCACATCCCCAGGGATTTCAATCCCTCCGGGAATGGGGATTCCAGCCCTGGAGGGAATTCCAGGCGGGAATTGTTGCCCAGATCCAAGTGTCCCTCCCATCCCATCCCTCGTTCCCTGGGAGCAGAGCCCCATCCCAACTCCTGCAACTTCCTGCCAGGGAATTCTGCAGAGCTGGGACAGGCCCAGGAGAGCACGGGATCCTTCGGGATCATCCAGGCTGGAAAAGCCCCGGCAGCTCCTGGAATCCCGGCATTCCCAGCACTGCTCCCTGTCCCCAAGGGCCACATCCCCAGGGAGTTCAATCCCTCCGGGAATGGCCACTCCAGCCCTGCCCTGGGCAGCCCATCCCAATGTTTCCCAGCCCTTTCCAGGCGGGAATTGTTCCCAAGATCCAAGTGTCCCTCCCCTGGCACAGCCCCAGGCCGTTCCCTCTCATCCCAGCCCTTGTTCCCTGGGAGCAGAGCCCCATCCCACCCGGCTCCCCCCTCCTGCCAGGGAATTCCAGCTGCTCCCTGAGTGTGTCCAGAGCATTCCCACCCTCCAGCAGATCCACATCCCACCCAACCCAGTGCCATCTCCAGACCTGCTGAGGGTGCCTCGATCCCAGATCATCCACAGGGATTAAACTGGACCATTCCCAGTGGGAACACCACAGTGACCAGTCCCAGCTGGAGGGAAACTCTTCCCTACTTTTCAATTCCCACAAACAGCACGGGAAAAAGCAGAGGAACATCCACTCTTCACTAAGAACTCCAGGCCTGAGGAAGGACTGTGTTTTTTGGGATGCTCCTTTAAAATCCTGAGTATCTCCCCCTGTGCTGGCATTCCCACATTCCAGCAGCTGTTCCCTCCAACAAGAATCCCTGGGAACAATTGCTTCCCAACAACCACAGGCACAAAACCTTCCAAATCCCCACCTTTCAAATCTGCTCCTCACGAAAACATTCCCTAAAGATGCTGAACTGGCTGATCTTTACTATAAATATATATATATNTCCCCTCCTTGCCTCAGCCTTTCCCTCCCCTTTTCCAAGGTGAGAGACAAGAGGAAAAAGCCTATTTATAGGAAAACCCAGCAGTGCCTCCCTTTTCAAGCTGCAGATTGTTTGGTTCCTCGTTCCACCAGCTGCAGACTTTCTGCCTCACTAAATCCAAATCCACAATCATCTGCACAGCACAGATATTTTGGGTTCCTCCTAAAGTGATGCCTGCCAGGCTGGCAAGGCCTGTAATGGTCCAGCTGAGCCCCTCGGTGCCATGGATCAGCTCTCCCAGCTTTTCCAGCTGCTCCTGATCAGGCTCAGATCAAGGGATGTGGGTTTAGGAGCAAACCCAGGGAAGAGTTCAAGCAGCAGCAAAATTCCAGAGGCTTCGGGGCATCTCCTGCCTGGATTGGAAGGGAAAGAGCAGCAGGAGGGATGGAAGCTCCAGTGGCTGGCAAAGCTCTCTGCCAAGTCCTGGAGAGAGACTGGCAGGAATGAGCTCAGGAGAAAGTCCAGGGCACCAGCTCAGGAGGGATGAAGTGGGAAGGAAAGCCCAGCTGGGAGGAAAACAGCCAGGAATTTCTTTCCTGGTCTCCTGTAAGTGCAAGACCCAAGTGAGATGGCACAGGCAGCAAGGGGAGGCAGCCTGGAGGATTATCCCTTTAAATACCAAAAACGGGGGAAAAATAATTATCCCTTTAAATACCAAAAACAGGAGGGGAAAAATAATTATCCCTTTAAATCCCAAAAACAGGGAGGAGGGAAATTATCCCTTTAAATACCAAAAATAGGGGGGAAAAATTATCCCTTTAAATCCCAAAAACAGGGGGGAAAAAATATCCCCTTAAATCCCCAAAACAGGGGGCAGCAGCACGGATTGATGTGGGAATATGGGATCACGGGCAGCAGGCAGGGAATTTGTAATTCCTGGATGCAGCAGGGCCTGAAAAAGTCCTTAAGGAAAGGTGAGATTGAAAGAAGGAGCACTAAATCCCCCTGCAGATCCATGGAAAAGTCGTGGTGAGGTTGTGCCCCTGCCTGAACAACCAAAGCAGTGAAAGCCCTTGGGAATGGAATCATAAAATCATGGAATGGTTTGGGTGGGATGAGAGGGAAGAGCAGCTCGTTCCAGCCCCTGCCATGGACAGGGACACCTCCAAGGTGCTCCAAGTCCCATCCAGCCTGGCCTTGGACACTTCCAGGGATGGGGCAACCTCAAAAAGCTGAATATTCCCAAGGAATGTGGGATTTGTGCCGAGTTGGACACCCCAAAACCAGGAGTTGGGCTTTGGGAGTGTGGGAGGGAGGTTCAAACAGTGAGCAGGGACACTGGGAATGCTGCAGCCAAAAAAAAAGGCTGGGAATTCATCCCTCCAGGCTCCAAAGACCAGCTCAGTTCCTCCCTCCCCCTCCTTCTCTCCACCCCCGCCCGTGTTTCCATTTGACCTCAGAAATATCAGGAATATCAAGGCTCATTTGTTTGTCTCCTGCAAGATTTCTCCGGGCTCAGACTGAGAGCTTTTCTTCCAATTGTTCCAGCAAGAAAAATGCGTGGGGAAAAGAAAGGCAGGAGAGTTTGTAACAGCATAAATTAAAGAGGAACCTTCCTGCCTCCTCTCTTGATTCCTGCTAAAAAGATGGAATATCACTAACCAGTTACCAAGTGCATTCAGGGATGGGCTGGAAGTCAATCCAGCTTTTCCAGAAGTACCATTAAAGTGCTTTTTAGTCATTAAGTCTTTCTTTTATAAAGGCTTTTGCAGGTCCTTTTAGTTCCCTGTGTCCTTGTTACTTTGGTCTCTCCTGGTTTAAGTCCTCAGCATTCCCTAAGGATTTTACCTGTGTCCCAAGATCCTTCATCCTGGCCAGGGCAAGTTCCCTCAGGTTCCCATGTTCCACTCCAGAGCTCACCAGGGGCATTGGGATATCTCTGCATGGAAAGAGGAAAAACAAACACTTTCAACAGCTCCAGGAGCAGAAAATGCAGCACAAAGCACCAGGAAAAGCCAAGATCCCAAATCATGGAATTCATGGGAATTCCCTTGGTTTCAAGTCCTGTGGTTGAATAAAACAGGAAAAACACAAGTAAAAGCAGGAGAAAAATGAAGGGGAAAGACACAGGTTTTGTTTTAGTAAAAAAAAAATTAACAGAAAAGGTGGTTTTAGGAGTCCCAAAAATCGGTTGGAATTTGGCTCTTGGTTTCTTGGGAGTCTGGGAAAAAATAGGGATCAACCAGTTGAGGATGTACTTAGTTTAGGACTCCAGGAATCCCCATGGAATGTGCTCCTGGAATGCAGCAGTTGGGAACCAGGATGTGCCTTCTGCAGTCTGGGAGCTCAATGTCCACCAGGGAAAACCCACCGGGATTAAAACTTTTCCATGTTGGGATTTTAGCTGCTGAAAAGTGGGAAGGTTGTGTTCAGCCAAGTCCAGGCCCTTCCTATGGGAATGTAAATCAGGAGCCTGGAAATGGCTTCAGTTTTCCAAGGAAGGCATTAATGAGATTTGGAAGGAAAACCAGGGAAGTTTGTCCCTCTGGAGACAAGGAAAGCAGGATTCCAGCCCCGAGGGAAAGGAGGATTTATGTCTCCAGGTCGAGCTGAAAAAGAACCACTTGGATTGTTGGAATATCCCACTCCACCTTCCCAAACTCCACCTGTGCAATCCAAACCCCTCTGCTCTTCTCCAGGGAAATAAGGATGATCCAAGGATGGAAGATATTCCTGAAATTGTACAACAGGCTCAAAACAGGGCTCAGACATTCCTGGGTGAGAATTCCTCCTTTTCCTTTATCTGTGCAAACTCCCAACAGCATAAAAACCAGGATATCACAAACAACCAAGTGGAGAATTGGATGCTCAGGGAACTGCTGATGGAATTAACTTAATCCACGTTGGATCAGATCCAGGAGGTGTCTGGTGACCTCTGTAAAAAGGATTCATGGATCCATTCAGCTCCCTGTGGATTTTCCTTCACACCAAGTCCCCCATTAACAATTCCTGTATTTGGCAATTCCCATTTGGGGCAGTTTTTTCTCCTATTTTTGGCAATTCTTATTTTTAGCAATTCCTACTTTTTTATCTTATCAAAGATAAAGGTTTCCAAGGGTCCTAAAGGGCAGATCCTTGTGCTTGTAGAAGACTCTGGAAAAAGGGGGCAACAAAAGCAGTTTTTCTTTATTCTTAAGAATAAAAATAAGGGCTGGAAAGGACTTTAAATCCCATCCCATTCCATGGGCAGGGAGAGCTCCCACTATCCCAGGGGATCCAACCTTTCCTTGGACATTCACAGGGATCCAGGGGCAGCGCCAGCTTCTCTGGGAATTCCTTGCCCAGCTCCCATGTGTCCCTGCCCTCTGGCAGTGGGAAGCCATTCCCTGTGTCCTGTCCCTCCATGCTTTCCCTGCTCCTTTTTTCCATTGACAATTCCTTGTCTCCTCCACTCAGGTGCCAAAAAATTGGGGCAAAATACAATTACTGAAGAAGGTCATTTATCCAGTGGATTTTTCCAAGTAAACAAGACATGGAAGAGCCAACAGAAAACACTTCCAAGAACTTCACTTTGGGGAATTGAGCTCTTCCCATCGGGACCAAAGGACATATTGGAGGAGAATGGTATTTTCACAAGGAAATCTCGGATCCACAGGGATAATCCAGTGATTGTCTTGCATCTAATCATGAAACAACTCCAAAAAGTCAGGCTGGGTGTATTTTCCTTACAGGAATGGAGATAAAAACTCCTGACATCCTCCAATCCCAGGTTTTTTAGCTAAATCCAGGGTCAGCCATGGAACAGCAAAGGAGGATTTTATTCCTGCAAATAAAACATTGCAATTCCCAGTAACTGGAGCCTCTTACCCACCTACTGGGCAGCAAAGGAAATGAAAATGGGAACCTGAAAAAGCAGATTTTGAAGACAGAAAAAGCAAAAAAACAAGTTTTCCCACCCCCCACTTCAGATTAGGGCACTTAAACGAGCACCAGGAGCATCCACAATAATTCCTGATTTTGGGACTTGTCAAATTGCTAAACAAACCCAGGAATACAGGGGATTAAATCCTGCCCTTATTAATGTGCCATTTGCCAGAAGCTCCAGCAGGGCCTGTTTAATCTGCTCCTTTTCCAACATTTTCCATTGATTTGGACTCGGGTGAAGCTCTAAAGACCTGGAATCTGGCTCTGAGCTCTGACTTGTTACATGGTCTGGGCTGAGTAAAGTGTTTTATTTCTTCACATCTCCACGGACAGAGGGAAAATAACTTTCATATAAAACACTGAGATCCAAGGAAAAAAACCCTCCAGGTGTGTGATCCTTCTGCTGCAGTTCCACACCTGCCCACATCCCACACCCCATAAATATTTGGGATAAATGCAGTTATAAAACACCCTAGAAGACACTTTTTCCATCCAGTCATTAGACCAGGAGCTCTTTTAAAAGAAACAACCAAATGTATTTCAGAGAATCACAGACACATCACAGGGACAGCTCCCACTATCCCAGTGGCTCCAGCCTTTCCTTGGACACTTCCAGGGATCCAGGGGCAGCCACAGCTTCTCTGGGAATTCCAGCCCAGCTCCTCCCCACTGTCCCAGCCAAGAATTCCTTCCCAATGTCCAATCCTGGTATCCAGTCTAATCCTACTCTCAGGTTAAAGCCATCCCTCCTTGTCCTTGGCATTCCATACCCTTGTGAGAAGTCCCTCTCCAGCTTTCCTGTCGGGATAATTGGCTGTCTGGGAACAAGTTGAATCTGAAAGGATTGTGGAAACAGAGCCTGGAAGGGAAGATGTGAGGGAAGGACTTGTGGCAGCAGGGGGGACATGGAAAGAGCTTGGGATGCAACAAAGAATAAGGAAAAACTTGCTGGGAACAACCCAGGGATGTTTCTAGAATCCTTGGCTTTGTTCATTATCCTGAAACCTGAAACACTGGAATTGCTGGAAGCAATTTAGATCCAAACAGTAACTTCTGGACTCCACTGGGGGTGGAAAAACCTGGGCATGTTCCACTGGAACATCCCAACCAACAGTGGGATGACACCTGGATGGAGCCTGGGGAAAACAGCACACCCAGCAAAGACTTTTCCAGGCCTGAATTCCTTAGGAGAATTCCTGCTGGGCTGAATTCCTTAGGAGAACCAGTCATGTCATCCTTGAGGAATAAACCTGTTGGGTTTATACGGGATGGTGTGGTGATGGCACCAGGAACAAGCTCCTCTGGAATCTCTGTCCTGACCCAGAATTCCCAGTTTCCTGCCTCACTTCCTGCCAGGCTACTTCTTATTTTCCAGTTCTCTGCCCAAATCAGTTTCTATTTCTTGAAAGGTTGTTTCTTGGAAGCTTCCCTGCCCACGGCAGGGGTTGGAATGATGAGGATGAAGGTCCCTTCCAACCTAAACCATTCTGGAATTCCAGGATTTTCCACCCCTCTCAGACTTACAGAGGTCATTTATGTCCACACCTACCCTTCCAAAAAAAGACTGATGCTCCTCTGCACAAATTCCCACAGTCCATTTCCCTGAAGATGGGGATTATTCCAGGCAAGCTCTTACCAAAGCCTGGTCTGGCTGCTGGATTACTACCATCTTTAAAAGGAGTTATCCTGAAAAAAATGCTTCTCCTGGCTGCATTCACCAGTGGCTTGTTCATATTCCAGACCAAGACATCAAGGACTTTTCCTCCTCTGCTGGTTTTCACATGGTGCTCCCAGGATTTCCAGCAAAATCCCTCTGGGTTTGATGTCAAACTTCCCTAAACTCCATCTCATCCCACCTCCCATTCCAGCTTTGCCACCAGCAGCTCCTCTCCCTCTCAGAGATGCTTCCCAGCCCTGCAAGGGCTTAATACTCTTTGTGTCATTACAAAAAAGAAGATGCAATTTTGAGCGAGATTGCTTTTTAAATGGGCATTTTAGAAACTCCACTATTATCCCTGAATCCACATTTCCTTCGGCAAAGCTCTCCGGCATCGCTGGAGATCTCCAGATCCTCTGCCACGTTTCCCTGCTCACTCCCACTTTGTCACCCTTCCCATCGGGCACAAAATCCAGGGCCTTGGAGAAGAAATCCAGGCAGGTGAGGTCTCCTGCACGAGGCTCCCTCCCTCTGCTCTTGGAAAGCATGGAATTGCCGCTGCTTCCAGCCCCCGGAGCCGGGAGGCAGCCGGGTATTGTCTGCACATGCAGAAATAGGGAAGTACTTTGCAGCCTCCCTCCCTGTTATCGGGCAGATTTAGGAGATAACGGGAGCAAAACAAGCCAAGGAAAGACCCCACGCTGGAAATTGGCTGCTAATGGAATTGTTATCCATCATCCCGGGGGAGGGGGTGTGCCGGGAAGGTTCACAAAGCCTGCAACGCCCACGGGGAGAGAAGGGGAGTCTCCACAGCCAGAAAAATGACACAGCCCCCAACAAAGGCAGGAATCTTCCCCTGGAAGATTCCAGGCAATTATCGAGGCAATTATCCACCAGGATCATCAGAGTCCCGTGTGCTCCATCCCAGGTGGAGCCTCCAGAAATTTCTGGGTGCATCAGCTCCACCTCAGGAGCTTCTCCTCTCCCACTCGGAGCAGGTGGGAAGTTGTAAAGGTCTTGTAGGGAGGGAATGATTAAAGCTGGGGAAAGAATAAAAGGCTGAGTCAGATCTCGCCGCAAAGTCCGGATCCCTCCGGAGCGCGGGGAATCCATGGATAACCCCCCCTTCCCATGGAAAATTACCTCTGGACACGGTACACGCGAGTCCACGGAGGGACAAGGGCCAGGATTCGGGCCACCAGATCCACCAGGGTGCTGGGGGGGTAACTCTTGTACCTCCCAGTTTTCCAGAGCTCGTACAGACCAGTCCCACGGATCACCAGGGTCGGGTAGAGCTTCATCCCGTCGGGGCGGAACGCTGGATTCTCAAAGAACTCCTGGAAAAAGGCGAGGGAAAAAACCAGGAGTCAAGGCAAAATAAACCCCATTTCCCAGAGGTTTTTTTAGCTCGGTGCCTAAGTTAATTTCCAGGTGGATTTAGTGGGTTTAAGTGTGTTTTAAGAATTCCTGGCTGGTGAGTATTTATCAGCTTCCGACGGGTTTTTTTTAAATGAAAAAGGAGTATGTTCTGGATTTAAAGAGAGGGATGTAAAAGGGAAAAAAAAAATCCACATGGCAACGGTGCAGAGTCAAATGTGTGCATTACTTGTACCTTTCAGCAGGAATTCAATAGATATTGCAGCATTTATTGTAACAGACTCTGCTTGGAATTAGAACAATGGGAATGAGGGTACTTATCTTCCATCTCTGCGGGCCACAGTTAGAGATTAATCAATGTGTCTGGGACACATCATTTGAATAGCAATGGAGAAAAACACATTTATTCTGCGCTCGTGTTCTGAACAGTCCCAGAAAAAGGGAGGACAAAGTGTATCTCCTGCTTATCCCTGTGACTAAATCCCAGCACGGGGCTGGGAACGGAGCGGCACCGGCACATCCGTCGGGGTGGGTTTGTCACACATTGGGTTTTCAGGAATGGCAATTAAAATGAAATCATTTACAGGAGGAAAAATCAAAAAATGAAAAGCCAGGCGAGGGACCCTGAACCGAGCAACCATTAAATTGACTTAAGTGATGACATGGCCTCGTTGTAACAGGTCTGAGGCTGGATTAGACTGTGGAACGCTTGATATCCATGGCTTGATCCCTTTCCATCATGGGATTCTCACAGGAATAAAGAAACACACCCGTTTGTTAATGGCAGGTCAGTGGTGGGACCCCCAGAGCTTTGCTGAAGTGCTTCACCATTATCATGGAATCAGGGAATGGTTTGGGTGGGAAGGGGTCTTAAGGATCATCCCATCCCATCCCATTCCATGGGCAGAGAGAGCTCTCACTATCCCAGGGGATCCAGGCTTTCCTTGGACACTCCCAGGGATCNAAGTGTCCTTTATCCCAGAATCCCAAGATGGTTTGGGGGGAAAAGGTTATTAAATCCCATCCCATTTCCTGGGCAGGGACAGCTCCCACTATCCCAGGTTGGCTCCAAGCTTTCCTTGGACACTTCCAGGGATCCAGGGGCAGCCCCAGCTTTCCTGGGAAACCTGTGCCAGGGCCTCCCCACCCTCATCCTACACAACTTCTTCCTTATATTTAACACTAAAATCATCCCTAACCCTGGGGACAGGACACAAATGACTCATTTGAGGCTCCTGGTGCTCCATGGGCAGCAGATGGGATGGCTCCCTGCTCCCTGCTCCCATTCCTGAGGGATCCTTGACCACAGGATGAGTCACCTCACTAGTGTGAGAGAACCCAACAAGCCTTTTGGGGACAATCCTCCAGTTTTGTTGGGCAGGGTTGGAGAACCCAGCTGGGTGATGGAGAATGGAACATCCAGGGTTGGGAGGGATCCGTGAGGATCATCGAGCCCAACTCCCAGCCAGGAAGGAAGGTCGGGAATAGGCTCTGCCCCCAGGTGACAGCAGGAAAGCATCACCCTGCTCAGTGAAATCCTGGGAATTCCCCTCTGCTCCCAGGGTCTGGATTGAGTTTTAGGGCAATCCAGCTGTTGGTGGCTGTCAGAGAAGGGCTGACATTCCCTGCCCTTGGCTGACCACCCTTCCCATTTCTCCTGACGCTCCGGATGCAAAGAGAGAGGGAAAAACAAATCCCTGCAGGGATGTTCAAGGCAGGTGAAGGGGGGGTGTCACCAGGGCAGGGGCAGAGGAGTTAATCCAGAGTCCCCAGACAACCCAAATGGCCTGAATTCCAGGGTTTGTGGGTGGTTCATGGAAAACAAAGCCAAAGAAGGAATAAGGAAAGGGTGGATGAGGTGACTGTCCTGGCCAAGGGGACAAAGACACCCGAGGAAAGGAAGTGGTGATGCTTCTCCAGCGAGGTAAATAAACCACTCCAGCCAGGACAAAAGGCTTCCAGGAAGGCTGTGTGTTAATATCCTCCCCATCCTGAGCACAAAAGAGTGTGTGATTCAGCAGCCAGGGCTCTGGAACACTCCCTGATTTCCATGGCACACTCACAGAAATGGAGGTTAAAAGCCCCCAGAAAGGCAAGGCCAGGAGGGAAGGATTCCAACCTCCCCCTGGATCCTGTCCCTTCCCATCTGACGTCAGTGCACGGAGCCACCTGATAATGCTGCTTCACATTCCTTACAAAAATCCACATTTTTCCCTATTTATCCCTTCAGCTCCTCCTCAAAACACCCCTCCAGCCGATTCCCAAAGTAATTCATTTCCACCAAGATAACAAAGCAGCACTGCCTTGTTTTCTGAACCCCCTTTTTTTTCCAGCAGTGAACTTTAAACAGCGCCTGTAAATCCCAATATTTCAAGGCTTAACCTTTTCCCATTTACCAACAGCTTTGATTAAGTCTCTCCTGAAACAAAGGAACTAGAAAATGCTTCCACGTGCCAGGCTTGAGCAGGAATTGTAGCCTCTTTTATTTTTAATTAGCCACCTTTAAAGGTGGCTCCGACTGATAAAACCCTTCCCAGCGGTTTCCTGCCAAAACAAACTCAATCCCTAAAATATCCATTCAGGAGACCTCCATCCACAGCAGCTCTGGAGTCAATGGGAGGCTTTCCATGAGCTCCAGGAGGCTCTGAGTCAGGGATAATCCTCCAGCCAGTGGAGTTAGAGGTTAAGGATGATCCACAGGGAACGGATCCCTGCGTTTTCCCAGAATTTCTGGATCACTTGTGCGCTCAGGAATATTCCAAAAGGAGGCACAACCAACTTCAGAGCTGCTAAACCAACTCTCCTTGAAGTTTTCTCCCCTCTAAGTGAAGACTCGAAGCAATTAACACGTTTCATATAATTAAGATGGATGTTAAAGTAAAATTTAAATTTGGGGGCGTGGGCAATGCATGGGATGTGAGAGATTATGGTGGGGCTTTAATTATAATTAAAGGGCAATTCAGACCAGCTGGAATTTAAATAAGTTTAAGTTTTCATACCTTAAATTAGTAATTCTCATCACATTGCTCAATTAATTAGAGAAAACCAGGATTTTTCCACAGCAAATGATAAAATGAGTGACCAGAGAATCCTGGAATTCACTTTTTTTTTGTTTTTTTTTCTTCTTCTGAGCTTCATTAAACATCTTTCCCTTGTAGGAAGAGCTGCTCTGTGGATCACAAACAAGGAATCTTCATGATATCCATGGACACACATTCCATGTAGGGTTGTCCACGTTGGCCACTCATGTGTTTCATGAGCTCAATATTTGATTTTGGGAGCAGATGCCTTTGTTGGAGAAGCTCCCTGTTATTAGAGCTAATGGATCTATAGGATCCATCCATCCAGCACCTCACAAACTCCCCAGGAATATCCAGGGCTCAATGGATGCAAAGAATCCACTGATTTTTACATCAAGGAATCCTTCTGTCCAATTCCCATCAATTGCTTTGAGGCCTAAAAACTGCAATTTTATTTTCTGTCCAAGAAAATAAATATCAGTGGAAATCAAAAGTCAATGTAACACTCTGTGAAGCAAAAAAAAAATCAGGATATAACCACAGAATTATGGAATGGTTTGGGCTGGAAGGGACTTTAAAGGTCATTTTGTTCCCGTGGGCAGGAACACTTTCCAAGTGGAATGAGATGAAGTCCTGAACTCAAATATTCCCATTTTTTGTGCTCTTGAAACAACATTTTAGATCAGAAAACCCCTGAGTCACCCCTGTCAGAGAAAGGTAAAAGGATTTGGGATCATCACGAGCCCACACAGTGGTTTGGCCCCATTTTCAAGTCCAGTCACTCAGCCAACATTAAAGGATTGCACCTTTTAATCTGATTTTACCGAGCACAGAACCAACCAGAAACCTGTTCCAAAACCACCCCAAAGCTGCCCTTCTCCAAAAAAAGAGGAAAACCATCATTTCATGGGATTCCACTCCAGCATTTCACAGAGCAAAGCCTCAGTTGCCACTTTTAATCTGCTGCCTCTCCGGGTGTTCAGCTGCTGCAGGAGATACCAGTCAGAGCAGAAACACAATTTCCAGAAGCAATTCCCTAAAAACATCGGGATTTGTTAAAAAATAAAGGTCACAATCAAGGTTTTTAATGACTGTCCACTGAAAACCAGGTGCCACTCAGCCTGATCCCTGATTCCTTCACTCCAGTCCGTGCATTAAAGAGCTGATTAAATTCATATTGTGAATAAGATGAGCATTATCTTCGCTCTCCATATTCCTTATCTCCATCAGCTGGATTATTTATAACCAGGAATACTGGTGGCACTTGAAAGCTCCTGCGTTGAATGACACTCCCAGCCCCGCAGGGAAGGAACAATCACTTAGGACTTTAATTATATGCATTAACAGCAGCCTGTGGCTCAAAAATGTGGCTCCATTTTCGCTCCCAATTTGCATTTCCCCCCCTCCATTTGCAGGGCTAATTAAAACCCAGCGATAGGATCTGCATTCACTGGGACAGACAATGGCCCAGGCACCGAGGAAGTGCCTTTTCCCTGCCTTTGGAGCAGCCTGGGAACACACACAGGGTTGTTGTCACCTGGGATGCAGGGAAATGGAGCCACCAGGGAGGTGGGAATGGTCATTTTAAAGTCATTTAATGCCAGGACTTTGAATTGTGTGACTTCTGTAAGTCCCCAGAATGCAACACAGAGCACTGGGGGATGATGGGTTTATATAAAGATGGGAAGTTGAGGCTGTGCCAAAATTTATCCCCGTTTCTCCTCCAAGAGCAGCACTTGCTGTCCATCCAAATATTCCAAGGAGTGCAACAGAACAAGGGGAAAGGGCCTCAAGTTGCACCAGGTTGGATATTGGGAGCTATTCCTTCATGGAAAGGCAGTGGTGGAGCCTCCATCCCTGGAGGGAGTTAAATCCCTGTGGATGTGGCACTTGGGGACACGGGCAGTGCTGGGAATGGTTGGACTCCATGATTTTAAAGGTCTTTTCCAACCTAAACGATCCCAAATCTCCTCCTCTCAGAAGCTCCTATGGATGTGACCAAGGGCAGATGATCCAAGTTTCCAGCTCCTTCAAAGCATTCCATGACCAAGGGAGGAACGACAATATCCCAGTTAATTGTAACTTTGCTGACTCCCTTCAGTTCCCAGAACATCCCAGGTGTCAAATCTGATGGATTAATTATTAATACATATATATTATAGACACACTATGATCATGGAAACTACTAAACCAAGAAAATTGTGGCATAAACCCCAGGAATTCTGCCGTGAGAGGATCAGTTCTCTGCTGATGACCAACAGGGAACTGATTTAGGTTGGAATAATGTCCCACATGTAGATTTTGAGTGTCAAATCAAAGTGGATTTGCCTGCTGGGTAAAGGACCTTCAAGCTGTTGTGTCTCCTTCCTTCCAAGAGCTTCAAATCCCTCCATTCCACGACTTTTCCAGGTGAATCCTCACAACCTTCAGCTCCAGCAAAAACAGGTTTTCGCATTAAATTTGCTCCATGGTGCAGGAAACTCCTGCTGCCAAGCAAGGAGGGAAGTGCCTCCCATCCCATCCCACCCCTTTCCAGGGCTTTTCCCCCCTGGACTGTCGGGATCTCCAGGGGTTTGTCCTCTCCAAGCCCCCAGAGAACTCGAGGAGTTCTCTCCGCAATATCACACCTCGATAATCCAAGGAGACATTTAACACTTGGAAAAGGCCTTGGGCAGGAGCAGCCTGACCTTGGAGCGTGGCTTGGACTCCTGAGCACGGGATCCACGGGAGCCCCAGGACAAATCTGTCCAGGTTGTGCTCAGAGCTCCGAGCAGCCCCATCTGCCAGGCAGGGCAGGTGCTCCCAGTGAGGCTCCATCTATTACGCGCTCCTGGAAAATCCCGGGAGAATTCCTCCATCCATCTGCTCCCAAGTTTCACCTTCACTTCCACCGAGCGCAGGTTGGAACATTTCGGGAAGGGGCAGGTTTTCCCCCAGGGCTGAGCACAGGAAATGAAGCATTTTTCACTGTCTCACGATCTCTGGGAAGTGTTTTATCCTGAAAAAACATCGACACCGGCGACTCTGGGCTGTGTTTGATCATCTAATCCTCCTTCAGCAGAGCTCTCCTTTCCACGGGGATCATCCATAAAACCATGTGCTCTCTCCCACCTCCAAGGCTTCTCACATTTATGTCCACAGCAAATCCACTGTGCTTTGTCCAGGATGTTTTTGTAATTAAAAAAAAAAACATACAAACTCACACTAAACCAACAGCCAACTCCTCAAAAATGCCATTTTTTGGCCATTGTGGTTTTTCCACCCTGATGACAAGCATTCAGCTGCTGCTGATTTGCACTAAAATACATGTTTTACTGAATGATGCTCTTTCTGCCCAAATGCCTGGCAAATTCAGGCTCTCTATCCAAGACTCATCCCTTTATTCCTGCACTGGCTTTGTGTTCCCAGCCATATGTTCATTATTGACTTCAGCAGCAAGGGGTCTTAGTGGAAAAAAAAAACCACCAAAAACCTCAGAAAACAACTTCTGACTGGGAAAAAGCACTACTAGAACAGGGAGAGACTGAGGCTGTAAAACCCACGTTGGTGGGGACTGGAAAGGGCAGAAATGACCTTTTAATTCAGGTACAAAAAGGGTCTCCACTGCCCCAGGTTTTTCTGAATGGACACTATTTATATTTATGGACACTATTTATAATTATTTATTTATATGATGGTAACTGGTGATTGTTACCATCCTAACTTGGATGTTTGGCAGCTGCAGGACAGAAAACATTCACTCAGAGAGACAAAGGCAGCAAATCCAAGGCCATAACAAAGGCAGTTTTTCCATACATCCCTGGAATTTCTCCTGCCCATATCACAGAATCCTGGAATGGTTTGGGTGGGAAGGGAACTTAAATCCCATCCCATTCCATGGGCAGGGAGAGCTCCCACTATCCCAGGGGATCCAGCCTTTCCTTGGACACTGCCAGGGATCCAGGAGCCGCCCCAGCTTGTCTGGGAACTCCAGCCCAGGCAGGAATTCCTTGCCCAGCTCCCCCGTGTCCCTGCCCTCTGGCAGTGGGAAGCCATTCCCTGTGTCCTGTCCCTCCAGCCCTTATCCCAAGTCCTTCTCCAGCTCTCCTGGAGCCCCTGGAGCCTCTGGAAGGGGCTCCAAGCTCTCCCGGGATCCTTCTCTTCTCCAGCCTCCACATTCCCAGCATTGCAAATTTGTTCTGCTTCCGATTTAAACTCGACCCTAAAATTCATTCCCACACAGAGGCTGGAGAGGGAGAGGAGCTCTGTGCACACGATTCCATGTGCCTGGAATGGGCAGGCACAGGGGCTTCGTGCAGATATTTTATGCCCAGAAATGTAAGAGCAATTATCTGTGAAAACAGTTTCCAAAAATAGCCTGTTCCTTACTACCACAACTCTCATTAACATAAAAATCACCGTGGCTTCGGTCATAGTTCATGAAACCATAATTGTTTCTGAAGTGAGGAGCTTTTTAGATTCCAAGAGAAGCTGGAGGAACTGCAGGAATGAGCATTAAACACCCTTTAATCTCTTTCCCACCAACAAAAAGCCACATTTCCAGAGGTAAAACTGGCCACCTGCAAATCAAAGTGTTTCAAGGAGATGTTTAGGAGGAATTGAAAGGAAAATCATTTACCCCACTAAACACTCCAGAGCTGCCTTCCCAAAGGAGCAAAAATCAATGCAGATCAGCAGTTTAACTGTCTTTTATTACAGTTATTAAAAGCTCCTGATAGAGGAGCAATATATTAGTTTCATTATGAATTTCATCTCCTTGATAAAAACGAGAGCCCTCAGGAAAACTGTGCCTTTATTTACAGCTAAAAATACCTGAAGTTTTGAAACAACAACAAATAAAATATAAAAAGAAAGGCCACTCTTATCAGCCACTGCTGGAGGCTTTTGCATCACTGACACTTGGATCAGGGCTGCATCATTCCACTAAAATTAGTCTATTTCTGGGAAATTGCTTATTTAGCAACTCCTTCAGGAAAATAAAAAAAAACCTCAGCTTGACACATGACTAAGAAAAGGAATTTTCAGAGTAAATCATTCAGTGATTGCATTTTATTTAAGGAACACAAGAATGGCTCTGCTGAATGGGACTGAACAGCTCCGAGACTCATTTCCAGTGCCATTCCATGTGCTTTTCCCCTCACCACTGTGTTTATGGGAGACTCCAGCTGGACACAGTGAAGCCACAGCATCTCCTGATGGATTTCCTGAAGGACTGGAAGAGCTGAAGGATTGGAATCCTGAAGGATTGGAAGCTGAAGGCCCACCTGATGTTTCTGGGCAGCTTCCAGCAACTCCCAGTGCCACTGGAGCCGGAGGGTTCTGCCAGTCCCTGACCTTCCCACATTCCAAATTCCTAATCTTCTGGCTCATTTCCTTTTTTTTTCCCTGCTCCACAGATCCATGAGGGGTCTCAAAAGCTGTTGGAGATGGGCTTGGAGCACATCTTCCTTCCCAGAGGATCAAGGGGAAGAGCGACAGTAAACGGCGCCAAGGAAAAATCCATAAAAACAAAATCCAGGAAAACACAGCAGTATCTCCTCCATTAATAACTAGGAATGTTTATCCCAGATTAAACAGGAATACCAGGAACAGGAAGAGTTATCCCAGGGCAGACAAACTGTGCATTCTCCTGTTGCCACTCAGCGTCTCTGCACAAACGGAACGAGGAATTAGTAACAGAACCCTGGGAATTCTCCAGCCTTCCCAAAGTTGTTTTTTTTTGCTTAAATCCAAAGTTCTGCTCAGTAGCCCCTTTGGCAAGTGTGATTCATGAATCCTCCCAACCATTTACCCCCAGAGTCACCTCATGTCTCTCCTGGCACAACAGCAGAGCCGAGTGTTTACAGCATTCCAGGGGACGAGGTGTCTGCTCTGGAAACAATTCCATTATTCCCGCTGAGTCCTTGATTTATTCCAGCTATTATTCCAATTATTTTCTCCGACCACCTGCTCTGTGAGGGGCTGGGAATGGCTCTGGTGGTTTGCCAGCAGTGAGGAGCAGAGCTGTGTGTAACATTCACACTACCTGCCACGGGCAGGGTGGGAGGAAAGCAGAGTGTATTCCCTCCCTGGAGCACATTCCCAGATGTGGGAATGGGGTGGGAAGGCCTGGAGTGGAAAGGAAATCCTCTGAGGTTATAAAAAGAATCCATAAAAGGGGGGAGGTGGTGGGGGAAGGGGTGGAAAAGCATGGGAGAAGTGGGAAATGAGGGTGGGATATCCACTCTGGTTGGGAAAAATAACTGGAATGTTCACAGTGGAGGAAGGGAAAAACTTCCACTTGCTGTAAAATATCATGGAAGCATGGAATTAAAGGATTATTTAGTTTGGAAGGGAGCTCATCCTGTTTCACCCCCTGCCACGGGAAGGGACAAATTCCACTATCCCAGGTTGCTCCAAACCTGGCCTTGGACACTTCCAGGGATGGGGAATCCACAGCTCCTCTGGGCAAAAATAATAAATAATAAAAATAACTACATACAGATAAATACATCCAAAACAATGAAAGATACACCCTCACTAAAATAATAAATTAAAAATTATTAACCAGATCACCAGAAAACAGCTGCTGTACCCACATCCAGCCCTGACATGTTCTGCTGCTGGATGGAAGGAGCAGGAAAAACCTTGGGAATCAATAGGTCAGAAGGGACAGAAGCAACGTTCCTCTTGGAACTGTAATTACCTGTTCAAGTTGAAGAAGCACCCAGGGTTTTTAGTCCCCAGTCAGCACAATCAGCAAGTTACTGCCTTCCCAGGAGAAGCCTCTGGATTTAATACATCAACTGGTGATGAAGGCAAGGGCTTAAACCTCCTCCTAAAGTCAACTTGGTTCCCTCTGTGCCTGACCTGAAGAGCAGGGGGCAGGGAGGGAGGCAGGATCACAGCAAATAGAGGGATTTTTTCCCCAAACTTGCTTCAAATTGTCACAGAAATTTATAAAGATCCCTGAGAAGACACAGGTGTCTTTGTCCCAAAAAGTCAAAGGTCTTCAGACAGGCTGGGAGAGCTGGGGGTGTCCAGGCTGGAGAAGGATCCAGGGAGAGCTTGGAGGACTTCCAGAGCCTAAAGGGGCTCCAGGAGAGCTGGAGAGGGATTTGGGACGAGGGATGGAGGGACAGGACACAGGGAATGGCTTAAAACTGACAGGGTGGAGTTAGATGGGATATTGGGAAGGAATTCTTGGCTGGGAGGATGGGAAGGGGCTGGGCTGGAATTCCCAGAGAAGCTGTGGCTGCCCCATCCCTGGAAGTGTCCAAGGAAAGGTTGGAGCCACCTGGGACAGTGAGAGGTGTCGGGGTTGGAAGAGGATGATCTTTAAGGTCCCTTCCCACCCAAACCATTCCAGGATTCCAAGAAGATGCCACATTTCAGGAGGACCCTGCACCCAGAGCTCTCCTGAGCAGCTTTGTGGCTCCACTCTGTTCCTGCCTTTGCTCCCCCATCAGTTTTATGTTGTACAAGTAAATATTTACCAGCCCTGGCTCACACTTACCCAGCACGACACACAGAGAAGTTGCTTTAATAACTCAAACCAACGCTATAAAATTTTAAGGTAGGGAATAAAGAATGTTCTATCAGCTGACTCCTTGGGAATGGAGGCATTACTCTGCTAATAACTTGTGTTATGGTCCCCAGAAAAAAGAAAACATAAGTAAAAGGATGTTTTTACCCCTTGTTCTCTCATATTTAAGACAAAGGGCATTTTAAAAATTAATTATATTGCATTTAAAGTAGGATGAGAAGCAAAGGAGGGGGAAAAAGAAGAGGAGAGTGGTCTCTTGTTTACCATTCCCTCCTGAAACCTGTCACAGTGATCCACAACCTCTCCACTCCCATCCCCTGCAGCTCCTTTTCCCGGGATGTGCAGTGATCACTCGTGTCTCCCACACCATTTTTCCATGCTCTCAGATCCCAGGGGGAATCCTGTGCAGCTCTCCCACAGGATCCCTCCTCTCCTTTCCCAGACTTTCCTGCCTAAAGCCCCCCAGGTAGAGCTCTTCTCCCTGTGGATGTGCCCTGTCCCACTTTTCCTCCTCACTCCCAGCACATGGATTTCTCATCCTTCAGCTCCTCAGCAGGATATTCCCTGGCATCAAACCTCCACTGGATCTGTGAGTCCTGCTTTAAATTCCCAGTTCCCAGGGCTGGTCTTTGCCCCATCACCCTCCTGAATTCCCTTCTTTAAGTTCCACCTGGTTTTCTTATTCCCTGCTCCTCATTTCCCTTCCCTGACCCCCCAACCAGCCTTTTTTTTTTTGGCCAATTCCAGCAAAAAATTCTCGTCTTTTCTAAACTGACACATTTCTTCATTCTTTTTGGGCCTGGATCCCACCTATTCCCAGTTTTCCCATCCTTCCTCATCCCATGGATTCCTTCCTGCCAGAGTCTCACCACCACCACTGGTTTCCACACAATCCCAGAATGGTTTGTGTTGGAAAGGACCTTGTTCCAGGAGTTTTCCCAGCTCCCAAAGCCAAGGGACTTCTCTGGCAGAAACAGGACAAACCAAATGACTTTCTCTGCTCTGTTTTCTCCTTCTCTTGCTTTTCTACACTCAAATTTTTTTCCACAGCTTTCCTTTCATTCCCCCTCTCCCAATTCCAGCCTCCTCTCCACGTTCTTCCTGCAAACTTTGCCTCCTGCCACTTCCAATTGTCATTAAAATTGTCATTAAATGGACAGGACAAATTGGGGTATCACCCCTTCCCCTCCCAAGGAACTGGAGGAAGTCCAGCATCAATTGTAGCTAAACCTTTTAAACACATTCCCAAATTTCCTGCAGTGAAACAGGAGCAATTCCAGACCTGACAGTGGGAATTCTTTAGCCTTTCATCACAAATAAGCAGCAAAAAATAATACTCACTAAATACTTTTTACCCTTTACATTTTTTTTTCCCATTATTGCTCTTTTTCCACCCCAAATTCCCTCCACTCCCCCCCATACCAGGCCCTTAAAAACACACATTTACAGCTGGAACTTCATGGGATACTGAGGGACTTGCTGTGTTCTGCATCACCAGTAATTCCAGGACAATTCCATGTCTGTCCATGCTCTGCTTCCCACAGGAAATAACCCAGGAGTGGAGCCTGGAGCAGGAATTTTGAGTCCAGCTCCCCCTGACTGCACCTCTGGGTTTGGGCACATCACTGTCTCCCTATTTGCTAAATCCCAAGGCATTGTGTTGAGGAGGAGCTGAAGGAATTCTGCACAAAACCCCTTGGAAAAGGTTCCTATCACAGCTTGTGCCTCTTTGCAGCCACCAACACAAACCTCTGCCTGGATTTTAATCACTATATTCCACTTTATTGACAGTTCTTAGTGCCAGGAAAGCCTGACTTTGCCCAGAAACACACCTGGGATTCTTGCACCACGACTCCAATATCTGTATTATTTCAAAAACACAGCCAATTTTAACTTTTTTTTTAAAAAAAGAGAAATAAAAATTTACCACTCCACCAGCTAAAATGGTTAATTCCCTGCACTGTTTATTTGCTCTTTATTCCTCATTTCAATTTCTCCAGGAATCATTTTATATTTTCTTCTACATCATTGACAAAGATATTGAGCCAAGAGCAGGGATGTTTTATAACACACCTATACACTCTTATTTTGCAATTAATTACCTTCTGGAGAATATGCTTTTAACTTGCACTATTCAAAATCCAAGGAAGAAAACCACCTTGGGAAAAAGTAAGAGCCCCAGGAAGAGCAATATTCCAGAGAGACCTGGGTGACTCAGGCTTTCACGAGGCAGGGATATAATTTTCTGGATGAAGTAGTTCAACAAATCTTTTCCCCCCTCCACCTTCCAAAAAAAAAAAGAGTTTTTCAATTATTTGTCCTTAAGAAACAAGTCTTGGCCTGGATCAGAACTAATGGCTGAGCTAAGAAAGAGAAGAGCTGGATGAAAAAGCTGGAAAACACTAGAAATTCCCAGGTTTTTTAAGCTGTACTCACAACAAACTGGTCCATGTCCCTCTCAAGGCCCACGTTTGGGAGGTCTGGCATCATGTGGGCAACCACTTTAAATCCAGCATCCTTGGCCAGGTGGAAGGATTCACACACAGCCTTCACCGTGTGACCCCTGGGAAGAGAGGGAAGAGATCCAGGATGAGGCAGGAAAAGATGTTTTTGGGAGGTTTAACTGGGATTCCTCCCCGGGGAGTGGGAAGGGGTGAGTCGGGAACGTGGGGCTAAAAGTGGTTTTATTCAGGTATGGAAAGTTTGGTGCTTCCACAGAGGATGAGCCACTCCAATCAGAGCTGGAAAAGCTTGGGAGAGGTGCTGGAATCCAGTTGGTGAAGTGGTGACACCAGTTGGTGCCACGGCACGAGGAGGACACGGCACAGGGGGATTGGGAATGGCACAGAACCAGCAACAGAAACAGCAGGAAAGGACAAGGATGGGGGCAAGGAAAACCAGGCAGCTGGAAAACCATCCTGAAACAAGCTCCCAAATCCTCCTTTTAGAGGAACACCAGCTTTCCCAGCTTCTGAGAGGTGCCAAAGCTCCAAAGCACGGGCTGGATGAGGATTCCTGAAGGATTCCCTGCTCTGACCTCAAACCTAAGGAGCTCGGAGGGACTCGGAGCCCAAAGGTTCAATCCCACATGGCTCATTATCCTGCAGCAAATTCCCTCTCCTTCCACCTCCACGGAGGTGGAATCTCCACAAGGAGATTCCCACCACTGTGACCAGCCTTCCCACCAAGTCCTGGGTCTGGGAGGACTCTCCCACCACTGGCCAATATTTCTGGATATTCCTGGATATTTCTGTCCCCCCCATATTCCCACTCCAAGCCCTGTTTGCTCCCAGCTTTTTGGAATCCCTTGTGCCAAAGGAGGTGACTCTTCCTCTCCTCCACGCTCCTCTGGATGAAAAATTAACTCTGTCTGTCCCAAAAATGTCCATCTACAATTAATTCTGGCACCTTTACAACCACTCAGACCAACAGCTGCTTCCCTTGTTTTGAAGGATCAATCCCTTCCTCTCTTCCAGAAGATTCTGCCTCTGTTTGATCCCTTCCTTGCAGTTTTATTTATGATTTTTTTCAGGAGTCTTACGGTGTTTTTCTAAGGCTGTTCAAGGACAATATTACTCAGGACCTTGAGCAGCCTGAGGGGAGTAAATGGAGACTTTGCTTCATAAATAAAAATTATTTTCTTATTAGAAGTGGAATTTGAGCTGCATCAATAACTTGATTATTTGATGCCTAGATCTGTTCTGGAATATTTTTCTGCCTCACAGCCACCAAAAGCACTGGAAAAAAACCTCACTAATGACTTATGGAACATAATAGAAAGTAATTTCCCAACAGTTTGCCTAATTGGTTGTAATCTGACATTTTGCTACCAGCAAAATATTAAAAAGTTGAAAGCCAAAACACATCCCCCACAAAGCAGAACAGAAGCAAAATGAGGTCGTTGCAGGAGAAGGAGAAACTTGAATCACCTTTCCCTCCAAGTGTCTTTCAAACCCATTGTTCTGGGAAGTTGGAGGGAGAATCTGCAGGAAAGCCTGTTAGGAATTCTGCAAGAATTGGGAAACACTGCTTTGGAAAGTGATTTTTAAAAAGGTAATTCCACACAGGATTGGCTCTGAGTGGGATCAAGGGTGACACATCCCTTTATCCTTGTCCTCAGCAGGAGAGCAAAGGGTTCCTCAGGAAAGGGATGAGCCCAAAGGGATGGAAAAGTTCAAAAACCTGGAGGGTGACTGGATTAAAGCTCCACCTCTGAAAGGTTTGAGGTGAAAAAATGAAGGGAAATTAATTAATTGTTAACGATCTGAGTCAGAAGCAGCTCTGAATGAAGACACCGAGACACATTCCTTAGTGTGGATCTTTTCCTCTGGAAAGCTCTGACATCTAGAGGAGGAAATCCCCTCCAAAGATGAGCTCTTGGGCTGCTCCAAAAAGGGCTTTTCCTGTCTTTTGGGACTTGGAGCCTCATCCCTTCCCAGCAGATACCCCCAAAAACTCTTTGGGAACCCCAGAGACCCCTCCCAAAGGGCCTGAAGACCCCACAGAGACCTCCCTCAAATATCTGGGGATCCCACAGAGACCTCCCTCAAAAATTTGGGGACCACATAGAGGCCCCCCCCTCAAATATTTGGGGACTCCTCCTCAAAGGTTTGGGGACCCCATAGATAGTCCCAAAAAAACTTTGGGAACCACACAGACCAACCTCAAAGATCTGGGGATGCCACAGAGACCTCCCTCAAAAATTTGGGGACCATACAGAGACCCCCCCTCAAATATTTGGGGACCCCCCCTCAAAGGTTTGGGACCATATAGAGACCCCACCCTCAAATATTTGGGGACCCCTCTCAAATATTTGGGGACCTCACAGAAACCCCCCCCAAAAATTTGGGGACCACACACAGAAACCTCTCCCAGGAGTATCTTCTATTTCTCTTCCATTAAAATATGAATCATTATTTATTAACCAATAAATATTCATTTATCACCTAATGAATATTAAAATCTTGTCTACAGGGTCCTGTTTGCTCTGGGAATTCCAGCTGTGCACAAATTCCCGGGAAAAATATTGGGGAATAATTATCCCGAGCTGGGAGAGAGTGGAGGTTGTTGTGTTGCTAAAGGGCAAAAAAAAGTGGGATTTGTGGGATTT